>CAJGYO010000019.1:21260425-21460425 GCA_904845875.1 Miscanthus lutarioriparius
ATGTGAAACGACAAGGTTCGAGCATAATCAGGGCAGCTGCTTCGGCAAATCCCAACCTCACCAAACTTGGTCAGTAATCTATCTTTAGAGGCAACTGAAGTGGCATGGTCTTCAGGGCTCCAACTCCCACGGCTGCTCGTAGCATGATTGCTAGTGCTGCATCTGACACTTTCTCCCTGAGTTCAACATGCAATTAGAGAAAAGGTAACATCAAAAAAATTACTTCATCATTTCACACAAATCCTTACCATATAAAGACCATTCAATATTTTATATTTTAAGACAAGATACAGATTACCATTTCTGCTGATAAACAGATGCCGACGTTACCTGGGCCTTGGTTTTGCACGGGGAGGTCTGAAGGTCATTGGTAGTTTCCCATTGCAGCCAGGGAAGGACAACGCCATCTGCCTCTGCAGGTAAAGTAACTTTTGGGAGCCCAACTGGGGTTTCTGTCATAGCATGAAGTAACAGGTCTTTCCTGGCTGAACTTGAGTCACTTCTCTCTCCATCAAAAGATGAAAAGTCAGTGTCTTCAACATTCGACAGGAAATCTTCGAAGTATTGCTCAGCCTCTTCAGTAAGTCGTTTTGACATCCTTGATCTATCATTGCTCCTCTGCAATAAAGTTATGTCAAATTCTAATTCATAAGTGTATTAACTGGAAACGATGGAACGACAACCAAATAAACTTACTCTTCTGTGCCGTGGCTGTTTTTGTAAATTTGCAGTCTTTTTAGGAGTAGGTAGCAATTCTCTAACTATTTTTGTGAGCTCATGACCATGTTGTTCTTCTGCTGTCAACTGAGCTAACAATTCCTGCTTCCGCTTCTCTGACTAAAAGATACACCGAAGAAGCAAATGTGAATATTGAATAAAGACTTCGAAACAATCAAAGATATTTTTTACAAAAAAAATATATAGATTCTCTTTCCATCAAAAGATACCTCTTCCAATTTATTAGTGTAGCTCCTTCGGAGCTCAGTAATAACTTGGGTTGGTTGTGCATCACTGCTTATTGCCTTTTCTGAAGGTTCGGATTTTGTCACAGCCTAGAAATGCACAGAAAGAGAGGCGATGAGCTTTAAAAAAAATGTGGTTCTAGTAAAACGTATGCATAGCAAGAAAAGGCCTAATCATTTTCTCCCCCCTAACAGGCAGCCGATGACCTGACAATTAGGCCTCAATGGAAGACATGACGTCAACTCAACAAAACTCATTTTTTAAATCCAGCAACTACTGTTCTATTAAGAAAATCTTCCAGTCAAACAGATGCTTCTGCAGCATCAGCATGCCACCAAGTTACTACAGTTCTACTCAACCTGACTGTTACTTATCCAGAAACTAATGTTGTCTCAATTGAAACAGAAGTATTCTGCACATCCTTCAATGATATGTGAAGTTATAGGTTTAGGACGCATACTCTAGGAATTAGAACCATATTTCGTATAAATAGAATTAGGCAATCCAAAAGCATGGAGCCCATTAAGTAAGCACTCCAAATGAATAAGCATATAACATTTTGTTCGCAAACATACAACACAGGAGCATATATCAGTGCTAATTTTGGCATGTCAGCATAAAACAAGAAACGTAAGTGACGTACAAACTGTTCTAGTGTGTATATCCTCTAGATCAGAACCGAATCATTAGCTTAGAACTCAGCTCCCTGTATGCCTCGGATTATGAAAACCTCTCTTTATAAAATGTAAATGTAAATCAAACCTGAGGCATTAGGGACCAAGTACTAAAAACTTAAGCTGCACCGTAATATACAAGTAAACTTTCTAGAATTAGGGTAAGATGGTCAATGAAGATCTCAACACGTCCAGTTAAAAGTTCTCTACAGAAAAGTCTCTTGCATTGTTTACATTGTCATACTCAATGTCATTATCTATGTCAAGGTAAGATAGCCAATGCCCAATGGTGAAGAGACAATAAAAGGTCCTCACTATGGTTTCGAAAAAAAAAAAAGGTCCTCACTATGGGAAAAAATACCTTTTCAAGCTGATTTCTGATTTCCTCAACAGCTTGCCTAACTTCTTTCCGCATTGCATCATACAATACATTTCCAGCCCCATCACCAATAGGGTGCTCCTATCAGATTGCAATATAAGAGGAATTGTAAAGTCTAGTATCTGTTTGCAAATTCTAGTTTCAAATTTAAATACTGAAGGAAAATTGTGAAACCTTGTCAAGACCATAAACTGTACAGCCTTCCTTCTGATTTCTGCTATGGAAAGAGTAAGAACTCCTAGACTCATCATCAGTAATTGAAGAATGGCTCTGCAGAAGTCAAGATAAAAATACAAACTAAGAAATTTCAATCATAAAACACAATAATTAAAAGTAGAGTCTACAACAGCCCCCATCGTACAGCCAAGATTTAGTATGCACCAAACAAAAGATAGCACAGACCTAACTCTACTATGCATCTATGGATGGAACACTTAAGTTAATTGTACAGGCTGGTGCTATGATACTATAGCATAACTTTTTTTTATAAGGATAAAGCTATTTAATATTGTTATGACCGATCTCTCACCCATACACCCTACGCAACAAGCCTGGTAGGATCCGTAATCCTATCAAATATCTTATCCAATTTCAGTCCACAGAATGTAAAGAAGACATAGGTACTCACGGAGCTGCTATCTCGAGAATGAAAGAAATCTTTTGACTTGTAGACCTCTTCAAAGTTTGATTTGCTTTAGATGGCTTATGGAATGAACTCTGCAGGCTATTGCCACTGCTACTTTTGGTATGTATCCCCCTGGAAACATACCGGTGAGAAATTTCCATGTCATTCTGCACGCAAAAGCATAAACCAGGGATTAAATAATAAGAATGTAACTGCAACAGATATGTACAATTTTACATCAAACACAGAAATGGGACAAGTTTAGAGTATAAGTATTATCGGGCCTTCGAAAGGAACAAACATAAAATACTTGAACAGGAATCATATAGTGGAAGTATTAAGAAACTTGGATTGAGTAACCTAACATATTTTTAAAAAACATAACATGAGAAGACTGAAGCAAATTGGACTGAAAAGGCAAGTATAACTGCGTCACAACCACACGGTTTTGCCTTTTGACTTTTGAACTTATGCAAATATTTTCATACTAGATTGCCAGTCAACGAAGGGCGGGCCTGGTGCAAGCGGTAGAGTCTTACCGCCTGTGACCGGAAGGTCCCTGGTTCGAGTCGCGGTCTCCTCGCATTGCACAGGTGAGGGTAAGGTTTGCCACTGACACCCTTCTCCAGACCCCGCACTGGGTACGCCCTTTAGATTGCCAGTCAACACCAGCATATTGAAGCTAGCAATCAAACAGAGTGTACATGGGGAGACAGGCATCAACCAAACAACTGAAGAAACAATTAGATGACGCAAACACAGTATTGTGCATATGTTGCATTATCGGATACCATATTGGTATCAAGTCTAAAACACACTATACGCCAAGTATAGAACTAAACCAAACTACCTTGGAGGGACAAACAGTAAAAGGCATTGGACCTTTAGTCGTACATAAGAGAAGAATGTTGTTGTGAGTAAAGCACCTTGCTCGCTTCACAATTTTGTCGCAAAATGGAAACAAAAACTTTACCAGATTTCCTAATAGATCAATGGGACCACCCAAGCACCCACAAAAACATGATTCAAATATCCCCAAGCAACTTCAATAGTTTAATCCATATTCCATAATTCAATCCATCCCTAAACTAAATGCCAAACAGCATACTCCGTCAGAAAACTAGAGTGCTGACCCGGCCACACTTACATCCGAATCGCACCACCGTTGCCGATCCATCGAAGCGCGCCGGTCGACCGACGCATACCGCTGCCTCCTGGCTGCAGCTGCAGGGCCGGCATTCACCGCACTGGCCGCTACGCCTCGCCGGTCGGCTGGCGGGCGCGACACGGAGTGCCCGCGCTGCCGCGAAGACTCCGTCTCCCTGGCGTACCGCGCGGTGGAGCTCCGCCGACCGACGCCGCCGCCACGCTCCGCGGGCGCCGGAAGCCTTGACCGGCCGCGCGCAGGCGCAGCGGTCTCCTCGTCGTCGTCGTCGCCCTCGGATTCCGCCCTGGCCCGGAAGAACTCGTCGGCGAGGTCGTCGAGGCTGACCTCCGGCGGGAACCCGCCCCCGCCCCCGCCCCCGCCCCCGCCCCGCACCTTGGTGACGAACCTCGACGACGGCGTCGCCGCGTCCTCGGGGGACGGCGACGGCGGCGGGAACCGGCTCAGGCTCCTCGACCGGCGGACGCTGCCTCCTCCTCCGCCGCCGGCGCCGCCGCTGCCGCCTCCCGCGGCCTGGCGCCCGCGCGTGGCGGAGCCCGCGTCCTCCAGGGCCGCGAAGGCGTCGCCCCGCCTCCTCCCCGGCCGGAGCGCCGCCGCAGCTGCAGCCATCGCCGCCGCCACCGGCCGGAGCTAGGGTTCCGGGCTGCTGCTGCTGCTGTTGGCTGACGAATGGATGGATCCCCCGCCGCTTCCCTCCTCGTGAGTACAGTATCAGATACGAGACGGAATTGGCGATGGCAGTCGCTTCGAGTGCACCGAGCAGAATTGAGACCTTTTTTTCCCCGTACGCTCCTGCAGGCCTGCAGTCTGTCAAACCCGATGAAACATGTGCACCGTGGAGGCCTGGACAATACCTGGACCCACATTTCAGTGGTGGTGGACGGTGGGGGTAATAAATGCCTGGGTGGAGAAAAACGGTGTGCGAGCGAATTTGGGCATTGTTTAGATTTCAAAGTTTTTTCACTCTCTCTCCATCACATCAAATTTTTGAACACATATATGAAGTATTAAATATAAATAAAAAAATAATTAATTATATAGTTTAATTATAAATTACGAGATGAATTTTTTGAGCCTAATTAGATCATGATTAAACAATAATTATTAAATACAAACGAAAGTACTACAGTGTCAAATATTGATTCCTAACCGCTATCTGGCCTTGTATTTTAAACTTGCGCCGTGTTTTAAGGGGAATTTACGAGGCTCGACACAAGAGCAGGCAGGCATGAGGCATGGCATGGCTGCGTTTACGCTCCATTTTAAAATTCGAGGAAACGGTTGGCCCAGCGCACCAGCGTTTTGATTCTGACGGGGTACAGCTCGGGCATCTTGCGGTAGTAGTAAAACGTGTACAGGTGGAGTGGAGGCGACCGTATCACAGGGCCAGTTGTGCACACGGGATCCTGGTTGGTAGTTGGGTGTCGTTGCACCGGGGCAGCGTGACGGACCACTGCCTGCGTTGTTCTCTTCGGTCTCGTCCCGCCGCTCGACCGAACACGGCACAAGCCACAACCACAAGGGGACGTTCGGTCATCGTGCGCGCGCTCCGCCGAGCGCCGGCGCCGCTTGGACAGCTGCGGTGCTTCGACGCGGTCGCGCGGGCCAGGAGTCAGGACCGGAGCCGCAGGGTTGGTTCCCGCCACACGGATGGGCAAAGGTGGCAGGAGTATGCTGGAAAAAAAAAACGAGCGGGAAAATTTGAAACTTCTCCTCGTGGTCGACTGCAATCTGCAGTGCTCTGCGCAATGATTGGATCGTTGGTAGCCGAGAACATCATCTTGATTTTTTAAGGCTCTGGTCGGTGTCACTGTTCAGTGGGCCCTACAATGCAGAAAGGCAACTCTGGCGGTGGTGGATCGCACGTGATCGAATAGAAACGCCCGGTTTCAAATTTCAGGCGAATTGCTTCCGGAAGATGCTTCTGCTGTCAAAAAAAAAAAGTATTCCAACTATTGTATAATTTTTAAAAACAGCTGCTTTCACCTAGTATAATTTTCTCTGCGTCTTGAACTTTGCTTTTAACTTTCAGTTCTTTGTTTTTCCAAATAGGTGGATATAGACAAGTCTGGGCATTCGGTTTTAACTGACAAACTCTGAGCTGACCGGTTAGTCAGAAATAAAAAAAACCATTAAGTTCGCTTTTTTTATTTAACCGAGCAAACCGGAGGAAGGAAGCGGTGCACATTGCCCAGTTGCAGCGTGATCGGCTGGGGCTGGCTGGCTGGGCTGGCTGGTCAACCCCCTCACATTGATACTATTTACATGAACCAGCCAGCAGTACTTCTCTCTCACATAAACGAATCAGCAACGATACCAACCAGCCAATCGAATAGGCTGTTGGTTGATAGAAAAAGCAGACAGAGAAGTCCAAATATTTAATATTACAGACATGCAAGGTGGCAGACAGTACGCACTACAATGTTCATAACTCAAATACTATGGTCTTATTTAGATTGCAAGTTTTTTATTCTCTCTCCATCACATCAAATATTTGGATACATGCATGGAGTATTAAATGTAGATAAAAAAAAAACTAATTACACAGTTTGATTGTAAATTACGAGACGAATCTTTTGAGCCTAGTTAGGCCATGATTGGACAATAATTGTCAAATACAAACGAAAGTGCTACAGTACCAAATACTGATTCCTAACCCCAATCTAAACAAGGCCTATAGTGTCATGTTTATTAGTACAAGTAACGAAGCAGCGGTTCTAACAGAAATTTGCCATTTTGTTTATGCTGAAATTAAGTTCATGCTGATACTTATACTGAAATGTTGTGAAAGAAAAACATTATTTCATAGCTGAAAAACAGTTTTGAATAAGTTTGAGCAAACAGGGCAATGAAAACCAAATATCACATGCAAACAGCAAGCAGTACTTAGCAGTAGTACATCATAAATCACACAAGCACAGACAGTAGCAATACATGCGTCAACAAAGGCCAGGCCAGGCCACAGTACATCATCAGTCACAAGAGCACAAAGGGGCAGGCCACAATACTCCAATACTCCATCAGCAACAGCACAACATCAATTATTAGGCCAAGCAGTAGCACCCGTAACAACCAATCCCATCTAGCTAGCACCTAGGAAACATAAAGGCAGTAAATTTGTAGAAACTAACATTGATCAATTAAACAGGAGCGCTATCCTTAGAAATGTTTTTGCAAACCAACTTACCAATTCAAGGCACATCAGCACTATCCTTAGAAATGTCCAGGGCACCAAGTTGTGCAATAAGTGATAAGGCCTCAGTTAGTACTTACTATTTAGTGTGTATGGTTCATGATTAACATTAGAAACAATTGACAGTTTAGCACGATGTAGTTACCTTCCTCAAGCTTGGCCAATTGTTGTGTGTGCTCTTCAACATTGATGTACATAAGCCAATCATCTGCACAGATGAGTCGTTCAACCATTGTTGGTGTGAGGTCCTAAAGGCCCCGTTGGCTTCGCTGAAAAAATAAGCCAAAACACTGTTCCGGCTGATTTGTTGTAATAGAAAAACACTGTTTCAGCTGAAAAAACAAACTAAAAAGTATGGATTACAAAATAAGCGAACAGGACCAAAATCATCTAGTGTTCTTCCACCCGCACCAAATGCGGACTCAGAGACTACTGTAGATATAAGAATTGCCACAACATCACGGACCATATGAGGCAATATTAACAATCTAGTAGCATTGTCCTTCCACCATTTCATAATGTCAAAACCTTTCTTATTCTCCTCGTTATCTTTTTCAAGGTACTTGTCTAGCTTATACTTGACATTGACTTGCACACGCCGCTAGTGCTCACGTGTTGAGCAAATATAGACCTCATCAACCTTTTGCTTCTTGCTAGTGTTTCTTAAATATCAGCATGTTGTGGTGCCTTGTCACTTGAAGCATACATTTCTCTGTACTCTTCAAATATAACACGAAAATAAGTGTTCACCGTCACTGGCGAATCCAGTGGGATGTCTGGGTATGGCAAGGCATACCCTAAGCCCAGCCCAAGAATACACCTACCCCTCTGAAGAAAACGAACCGAGCACCAACGAGCGTCCGAGACACCTCCAGCCTCCGCGATTCCTCTCCGTGTCGGCGCCTCCACGGCCCGCGTGAATCACGAGTTCACAACCGCAGCAGCTAGGAGCGACTGAGCACAGCCCCCATGGCCTGGCCTGCCAGTCACCCCGTCGCTGCGCACGTGGCCCGTGGCTGGCTTGAGGCGCTAGCCGCCCTGTCCCCTGTGTTGTTGTGCCGGACTTTCCTCCGTCACTAGTCCAGGCGCCCGGCGTTCCCTTCCTGCTAAAGTGATGACTGCTACGGGCCATGTACAGCAAAGGCACGGCCACTGAGCAGCTTGTTACCTTTCGTTCTCTTCCTCCTTGCAATTTTCTCCAAATCTATAACCGTAGTTTCCCTCCAATCTAACTTATGTAGCTGGCTGTTGTTTAATTTCCCCTCAAATTAGTTCGATGTAGTTACATAGTTATACTATTGTACGCAGAGTGAATTAGGGATGAATTAGTTGAACTATTAGTGTAGGCCCATAAAAATAGTGTTGTAATCCTATTTGGTCTTTAAGTTTCTATCATGCATATTCCAAACTTTTAGTGTTCATTTGAACTATTTATATGGTAATTTGAGACTTATTATGCTATTTAGTAGTTGTTTACCGAATTATGAGGCAATTTTAAAGATATGTTACCGAATTGCTAAATATATTTATCAGTTTGTATATGAAATTTTTGGTTCGGCATACCCTATACAAAAATCCTAGCTCTGCACTGTTCACCATTGCCCACAGTTTCTCACCTTTTTCGTCACCAAACATTACCATAGTAGCCATCTTGACGTAATTTGAAAGTTTATACATAGGATCAATAGCAACACAGTAAAAAACAACAAAGTTGAACGTCTGATCCCCCTTGTATTTTCTCCTTCTCTCGGTCTCCCTGCCACTCTCCATACTTCTCTCCCCAGTATTTTTGTAATACTTCACTAGCATTTTCTTGCCCATTCCTTACACAACCTATCTTCACTATGACACCACACTCTCAACAAAAACCAAGAGATCAACAAATAGGTGTGAGATGTTGGCCGACTTGTGGTAGAAACGGAGAGTGAGCTCATGGAAATGTTAAAAAAATAGCCATTTTCCTTGCCTTTTCCCAATATGCTTTCTATGGAACTCCGGGGCCATCCTCACTTTCTAAGCCTAGCTTATATTATGGGTCTTCATCACACAAGGGATGCCACCACAAGTCTTCATCAAGATGAAGATGGTAAAATGATTCTGATTGCTTACCACCTGCTTGAAAGTAGCACATGTGCTTACATAGAATGGTTAGTTAATAAACTAATGCTGACTGCTAATAAAATTGAATATAAGGACGCACGTTTAGTAATGCTCCTGCAGATGCAATAAATCCACAAGCCAGATAGCCTTGCATATCCTTGGAGTCTTTTATTTCCTTCTGTCGGGTAAGTCTTGCTGAGTACAATTGAGTACTTAGGGATTTATTTCCCCCTGTTACAGGTGATAGGCGGATGCTAGAGCTGACTCTTGTGTATGGATCCCTTCTGGTGGGCTTAGAGAGGATTTTTTTACGCTACGATCATAGTTTTTATTTATAACTCTCACTAAATGTTTTTATAAATAGAAGCTTTATAATATGTTGTCATAGTTTATATATCAATACTTCATCATGTCATGAATAGATATTTATTTCCGCTATAACTCTGATCACATGTTTATATTCCGCTGTTAAATTAAATTATTCATAACTCTGATAACATGATCATATTCCGCTATTATAAACAATAAATATTATACTCTGATGTTGCATGGAAAGTGATGTAAGAAATGGCTAAAATATTGTAAGCTTTATTCTCTCATTTATGATCCTGATGGTAAAATGTGGATTTTTGGGTTCTCCCTTGTGGTGTGCTCGATGGAACTACGTAATTTAGTGTCCTCCCTTGAGTACTTAGTGTCTAATGGAAGACAAGTACTCCTGGGAGGCATTAGATTAGGCGGTTCTGCCACATTTATCCAAACAAGCCCACACCCAAGACAAAGAAGAAGGCATGCAAGGACAAAGCCCTCACATCAATAAGGTCTTGGGATGATTCTTCAAGTGAAGAAGAAGACCATCACAAGAGGCGAGGCCACAAGCACTCATCATCAAGCTCTTCTCGTGTGTGCCTTATGGCACGAGGTAACAAAAGCTCATCCTCTAGTGAGAGTGATAGTGATGATGAAATGTCTTCTCTTAATGAATTTGTACAAGAAAATCTTAAATATGCTAAGGCTTGCACTAGCCAACAAAATAAGCTAAAAATATTGCAAGAAAAGCTAGATAGTTTACAAGAAACATATAAAACCTTGCTTGAACAATATGAGACATTTGCTGATCTCAATATTGAACTATCTACGAAAATAGAGCAACTTGAGGCTAGTGCAACAACAAATGCATGCACAATCAATAATGAGCAACTTGTAAAGAAAAATGAAAAATTAAAAGAAAAGTTAGCTAACTCACAAGATGCTTATAAAAGTTTGCTTACTAAAATGGAAACCATGTGCAAACATTGTGATGAGCTAACTAATAAAGTTGTAATCTTGAAGCCGTCGGTACAACCCTCACCAAGGCACCTAAAAAGAAAAGTTATATCTTTGACATGCCTAAAAAGGATGCTTCGACTTCTTGCAATGATTTATGTTTAGACTCACCCTTGTGCAACCAAGTTTGTGTTGAGAAAGTTGTTGTAGATACATGCACACAAGAGGTCACAATGGAGAATGAGCAACTCAAGCAAGAAGTGGCTCGCCTTACCAAGGACTTGACTCAAGTAAAAGGCAAAACGGAGTAAGCCCAACATCATCAAGATAACACCGTTAAGGGAGTGAAGAAGCTTGATGAAGGACAAACCGTGGTTTGCTACGTGTGCCACAAGGAAGGCCACAAGTTCTATGAGTATAAGGTGAAGAATGGGGGAAGAGCTAAGAAGAAAGGAAATAAGCAAGCTTTCCAACAACTACACCAATAAGGTGGACAAAAAGGCATCCACACCTTATATCTTGAAGAAGAAGAAAAATGACAAGGTGGTGGCCATCAAGGTGAACAAGCAAGCCAACAATGGGGCCAAATGCATTTAGATGCCAAAGGAAATCATTTCCAACATGAAGAGCACTAAGAAGGTTTGGATCTCGAAAGAGAAGTGACAAGTCCAATGGACTTCGGGGAATTTGGAGACTTGGCAAAGTATGGATGCATTTCATGGGGTGCATCATTATAGACAAGGTAATTGCCAAGTGGGTTAGTGAATACTATGGACCTAAATTCCTCTTCCTGTGTTAGGTAACTAGATTTAATTTTTTGCAATCTCAATTAGCATCTAGTTCCTTTTCATGCCTAGGTTTGCATTTGCATGTTTAATCTTTTATCTTGCATACACTAGGTATATCTTATGGTAGGCTTGCTCGGTTTCACTCTTAACCCTTGGAGCAAACCTACATGGTTTAAATTGTTTAGGAGCACGGCACATAGCTTGCTTTACAACTGTTCATCAAATATGTGCCAAAGTCCAAATTGTAGATAATTTCTCCCGAATATCACTTTCAAAAATGATTCTCACATTCATGTGATGTCATCTTTCAAGTGGTATTTTTTTATTCTAAAATCAATGTGCATGTCTCCTACAAGTATTCCATACTTGTGTGCACAAATTTAGGGGAGGTTACTCTACAAGTTGGATGCTTTGAGACTAACACCTTTTCAAGCTTATCATGTGCGTAGTAGTCTCATTGCAAGGAAAATGGAGTCCCCGGAGTTAAGCATCATACTTCAAATATCCACCACCTGTTGCAAATGGTATAAATCAAATTGGTTTTCACATGTGGTATTTCTAAACCGATATCATCATGTTGATTTCACTTTGGTATTTATATGCTTTCTCCATGCATTATATAGATTAAACTCCCTTGTGCATTAATTTGCCAATTATGCATAAACTACATTCTACATCATATGTATACATATATTTAGGGGGAGCTTAGTCTATGTAATGTGATAGTCAAATTTTGTGACCTATTCCACTCTACATACAAAGGATCATAAAGTTTGACACTCCTTTGTGCTACTAATGTCTTCTTTTTCGGTGTTTGATTCTAAAGGTGGAGAATTTGTAGGACCAAAAGCAAGCCCGATCATAATAATTTACAAGTGATAATGGTCCGAGAAAAGGAGGATAGTGGATTATATAGTTAGGGGAGGCTTAAATCTATAATGCCACATGGTGATATTTGCAAGGGCAAGATAAGTTTTCAAAGATGTTTACATGTGGTATCTTCTAGCATCATATAACCTTACCCTTTGCATTGCATCCTAGCAAGTAAATAGTTTTTAAATTCCAAAATTTTTATTATTTGCTTGTTTTGGTCATGTTGTCATCAATCACCAAAAATGGGGAGATTGTAAGGAAAATAGACCCTAGGCCCATTTACTTTGGATTTTGGTGTTTGATGACCAACACAACCAAATTGGACTAATCAATTTGCAAGTAATTGTTTTGTAGTTCAATAGGGTGCAAGACGTGACTTGGACGAAGGCGACATGATGATCCCACGATCAACACCATAAGTAAGACCCTAGAAGCACAAGAGAAGACCCAAAATATCAAGCAAAGTCCAAGCACGAAGATGGGAACCAAACCGGACGTAAGATCGTGAAGAAACGAGCTCGGCAGAGGTGACCGAACGCGGCCCTATGAGGACCAGACATGTCTGATCAGTTGCTCGGCTACAGCGGGCGTCAGCAGCAGCGACCAGATACTAAGTGAGGCAGTGACCAGACACACGGACTTCATTGTTCATCGTCAATGGCAACACTCTCAGCGTGACCGGACGCGACGGTAGGACGACCAGACGCACCAAGAAGTAGTGTCCGATCATGTCTAGAAAGGTTCCAGCGCAACCGGACATGTCTGATTGAGTAAGACCGGACTCGGCCCAGAGTCCAATCAACACGCGTGCTCCAACGGTCGGCAGGACCGGACACGTCCGATCAGGGCGTGATCAGCGTCCGGTCACTAGCAGAAAGTTGGGTCTCAGGTCCAACGGCTAGTTCTCACTTGTGGGGCTATAAATAGACCCCCAACCAGCCATTTGAGGTGTGGAGAGCTGAGGAAATAAACCAAGAGTATTGATACACCATTTTAGTGATCTCCACTTGCATAGTGCTTAGTGATTCATTAGGTGATTAGCGTAGGTACTTTGCGAAGTGCTTAGGTTAGTTAGACCACCGCTTATGCGCTTGCTAAGGATAGAAAAAGAGGCCATAGTTTAGAGTTAGAGTTGTAAGTTGCCTAATTCACCCCCCTCTTAGGCATCACGATCCCTTACATGGAGCATTCACTGCCTTCTATCGCTGTGGATTGTTAGATTATGTAAGTTCTCATGAAAGGAATCTATCTCTAAGCTTGTATGCATTTTGCACATACAATGTTACACTTGGAACATGTGTTTTTTATAGAGAGGGTTCCCATCTTGTGACTTTGAGGAGTACAACTATGGACCCAAGTCGCACTCGCCTTCTGAGTATGAATTTGTGGAGTTTCAAACAGGCATTAAGCCATGGACATGCACAAAGATGTCGGACCATAAGTGCAAGTGTGGCATCAAAGCTCACGAAGAAGTTGTTCCGTCTAAGTTAGGATACGGATACTACTATGGCAATGCTTATGGAGGGTCGTCTGAGTTATGGGTGAGTTGACTGAACCGGTGAAGTTATTACATGAGCATAGGTGAAAGGTCCTAATATGGCTAGAGGGGGGCGAATAGCTTATTTAAAAATCTATAAACCGACTAGAGCAATTTGATTAGTATAACAAATAGCGAAATGCAAACTTACTCTAGTTCTATAAGGGTTGCAAGCCACCTATCCAACAATTCTAATTGCTATGATCACTAGACACACAATTTGCTATGTTACTACTCACTAAGAGCTCTCACATTTGCTACACTAAAGAGCTCCACTAGATGAACTTAAAACAACAAGGCAAGCTCTCAATTCTAATTACACTAAAGAGCTTGCTATAACTAGTTTGCGAGAATATAAATGAGTGAGTAGGGTGATTATACCGCTGTGTATAGGAGTGAACCAATCACAAGATGAATATCAAATCAATCACTGGGAGAATACCAAAGGGCAAGAGACAACCAATTTTTCTCTCGAGGTTCACGTGCTTGCGGCACGCTAGTCCCCGTTGTGTCGACCAACACTTGGTGGTTTGGCGGCTAAGAGGTGTTGCATGAACCTCGTCCACACAATAGGACACCACAAGAACCTACCCACAAGTGAGGTAACTCAATGACACGAGCACTCCACTAGAGTTACCTTTCGGCGCTCCACCGGGGAAGGCACAAGACCCCTCACAATCACCACGATCGGAGCCGGAGACAATCACCAACCTCCGCTCGACGATCCTCGCTGCTCCAAGCCATCTAGGTGGCGGCAACCACCAAGAGAAACAAGTGAATCCCGCAGTGAAACACAAATACCAAGTGCCTCTAGATGCAATCACTCAAGCAATGCACTTGGATTCTCTCCCAATCTCACAATGATGATGGATCAATGATGAAGATGAGTGGGAGGGCTTTGGCTAAGCTCACAAGGTTGCTATGTTAATGCAAATGGCAAAAAGAGTGAGCTTGAGCCGGCCATGGGGCTTAAATAGAAGCCCCCACGAAATAGAGCTGTTGGCTCCTCAGTCCACTAAAAAACGGGATGACCGGATGCGTAGGTCAGATCGACCGGACGCTGGACCCCAGCGTCCGGTCGCGTGATGTGTGCCATGTGTCCCCTACTTCAAACGTTGATCGCCCGATCTCAATGGTCATCGGTACGTTTAAGTTGTGACCGAACGCGCTGCTTCGAAGTGACCGGACGTAGGACCTCAGTGTCCGGTCGTTTCTAGTAAGCATCCAGAAGCAAAAAAAACACGACCGGACGCATCCAGTCATGCCCGACCAGACACACCCAACGTCCGGTCACTCGATGTTTCCTCTATGTGATGCCATGTCAGCAGGACCGGACGCACCCCGTCAGCGTCCGGTCACTAAGTGACCTAGCGTCCGATCAAAGACCGATGCCAGCGTCTTCACACTTCCACTGATCGGACACGCTGGTCCTTCCGAGACTAGCGTCTGGTCACTTACAATGACCTCCGTCTTTTCTGTATAGAGCGCCGGTGAAGTTTCTAACCCTTGCTCAAATGTGTCAACCACCAAGTGTATCACCTTGTGCACATAAGTTAGCATATTTTACAAATGTTTTCAAGGGTGTTAGAACTCCACTAAATCCTAAATGCATATGCAATGAGTTAGAGCATCTAGTGGCACTTTGATAACCGCATTTCGATACGAGTTTCACCCCTCTTAATAGTATGGCTATCGAACCTAAATGTGATCACACTCGCTAAGTGTCTTGATCACCGAAACAAAATGGCTCCTACCACTTATACCTTTGCCTTAAGCCTTTTGTTTTTCTCTTTCTTCTTTTCAAGTTCAAGCGCTTGATCATCACCATGGCATCACCATCATCATGTCATGATCTTTATTTACTCCACCACTTGGAATGTGCCACCTATCTCATAATCACTTTGATAAACTAGGTTAGCACTTAGGGTTTCATCAATTCACCAAAACCAAACTAGAGCTTTCAATAGGCCACCGGTTTATTTGCTCATTGCTTTGTGTTTGCTTAGGTGGGGAGGACATGCAATTGGGAGGACTTCACTAGTCGTGGAGAGTTAGTGGAGAAGCTAAAGATATCGCCTCTCAAAAAACACAGGAAGCATTGGATGCGGGAGGAGAAGCAGATGGAGGTCAGGATGAGGTATGGGGTAGAGATGCCATCAAGGAAGACCCGCAACAGGATTTTAAAGGACTTTCCTCGAGTGACCGATCGACAGCTGAATTTTTGCAATAGCGAGGCATAGTTGATGAGCTTCTAGCAACAAAATAAGAAGGCCTATGACTTTAAGGAGGCCGAGGATAAGAGGGAGATGGCCTTTTTCCATATGCATTTGTGTCGCTTATGTGAATAATTGATTTCAAAATTTGTTTTGACTTGTGCATCTTCTTATAATTGTTGCCAATGAGACATTGTTTCGTTCTTGTAGTCCCCGATGATGCACCAAACGACGGCCATATCCCCACACCCATGGAGGAGGACGATGACAATGACAATAACGATGACGATGACGATGACAATGACCATGACAATGACGATGACGATGACGAGGACGATGAGTAGTGTTTCCTCTCAACTAATGCCTACAAGGTGCAGTACATATTTTGCAAATGCCAATAGGTTTGGCATTATATAGGTCTTGTATATGGTAGATGGAGGACAAGTACCATAGTGCTGCTTCTTTTGTACAAAGGCAGCAAGATCCATACATATTTTGCAAATGGCCTAGGGTTGCCATTTGGTAGTACTTGTTCATGGTAGATGGAAGACTAGTGTTAGTAGTAGTGCTTGTATATGCTAGATGGAACACTTATGTAAGTGATGATTATGACCTTCGAACAATGCTTCGAACTCCTTATCGTGTGTAATGCATCAAACTCGTTATGATATGACTCCTTATGGTGTGTAATGCTATGTGAACAATGTTTTGAAACCATGAAGAAAATACAATGTCAATAAGTTATGAAATTGGACTTAGGAAATGGTTTCACAAAATAGCGTCACATGGAGGAAATGGCTAAGAAATTTGGTGTTTGGAAAAAACATGGAGAAAATTCAATTTTAAGGACGTATGTTTCAAAAAAAATCACGAAACATAGCACACTTGTGGTAATGGCCGAAGTTTGTTGATTTCCAGGACTATCGCGTCACCTTAGTGGCGTGGCATGTTCGTCGCACCGGAGTCAATGGAGCGACAAGCCTGTCGTGCCACCTAGGCCAACGTCAGGACTCACCAGGCCAGCCCAAACCTCTTTGGTGTCAATGGCTGGCTGGCGCGATAGTGTCGTGCCAACATTGGTGGCGTGATAGCATCACGCCAGCCTGACTGACGTGGCTCTATCGTGCCACCTACGCTAGCGTGACACTGTCGCGCCAGCCAACTATCGACACCAGAGAGGTCTGGGCTGGCCTAGTGAGTCCTTGTCGCGCTGGCCTGAGTGGCACGACAGGCTTGTCGCCCCATCGACTCTGGGGCGATAAACTTGTCATGCCACCGAGGCTGACGCGACAGCCATTTGCACATTGTTCTGTGATGTGGCTGTCGCGCCACCCTTGCTAGCGCGTCAGGCCTGGAAACTATTTTTTTTCATTTCTTCCACACTTCTTAACATAGAAATACATTTGAGACATATTATGGCAGAACCGCCTAATCTAATGCCTCCCAGGAGTACTTGTATTCCATTAGATACTAAGTACCCAAGGGAGGACACTAAATTACGTAGTTCTGTCGAGCACACCCCCAAGGAAGAACGTGAAAATCCACAATTTTTCCATCAGGATCACAAATGAGAGAATAAACCTTACAACATTTTAGCCATGTCTTACATCACTTTTCATGCAACATCAGAGTATAATATTTATTGTTTATAATAGCGAAATATGATCTTGTTATCAGAGTTATGAATAATCTAATTTAATTGCGGAATATAAACATGTGATCAGATTTACAACGAAAATAACATCTATTCATGACATGATGAAGTATTGATATATAAACTATAACAACAAATTATAAAACCTCCATTTATAAAAACATTTAGTGAGAGTTATAAATAAAGGCTATGATCGCAGCGTAAAGGAATCCTCAATGAGCCCACCAGGAGGAATCCACACACAAGAGTTAGCTCTAGCAACCGCCTGTCACCTGCAACACAGGAAAATAAAACCCTGAGTACTCAATTGTACTTAGCAAGACTTACCCGACAGGAGGAAAGAAAAACTCCAAGGATATGCAAGCTATCTGACTTGTGGGTTTATTGCATCTATAGAAAGCATTACTAAGCATGCGTCCTTATATTCAATTTTATTAGCAGTCAGCATTAGTTCATTAACTAACCATTCTATGTAAGCACATGTGCTACTTTCAAGCAGGTGGTAAGCAATCAGAATCATTTTATCATCTTTCATCTTCCAGTTCTTACTACGGTGCTAGATTGTAGATAAGTCATACCAAATCGCCCGGTGATTCGTGAATCAATGTGCCCAGCTGGGTACCCCGAAACACACGCCCCACTTGTACCCCAGGCACAAGCAGAACCAACCCGCCACTCTCCTGTCACTGGGTCTAGGTCCCCGTCCAAATTTGGACTCCAAGCCCCCGTTCCTGAGTCCCGGATTCAGAGCGGTGCTTGGATCTCCACCCAAAAACCACCCTGAAAGTCGGTTTGGAAAGAGCCAGAACCCATGACAAGAGAGCAACAAACCTTCCCTGCGCCCATACACAAGTATGTGCTCGGGATAATAAGTCTGTGACCTGCCTAGAGTCCAATGCAACGGCCGGTCCTTAACCGACTCAAACAGGAAAACAGTGTAACCAAACTATGCCCCGTTAGCCACAGGACACAACCTCTTACACTCACCAATACCCAAACCATATCCCTGCCCAGTCTCCATTTATCATTCATATACATATTCCAAGTGATAATAATATAGTAACAACAATAATATATTTCCTATCTCTTGCAAGTGACAGGCAACTACTCGACTTCTATCGAAGTCCTGCAGCATAGCAATCTACATGATCCTATCATACTAGTAAGACTCATAGGGTGTATATATATATATATGCAAGTGGGTTTCATTCAACTCCTTAAAACTTAATGCACAAATATAATTTAAAGTGCAGAAAAGTAGGAGTTATACACCGGGGCTTGCCTGGGTAAGATATATACTAAAAAGTTAATATCTACATCTTCAGATCATCCACCATCATCTTAATAGAAAGCCTATTGCATCATCTTCAGATTCCCACTCATCCTTCAATTGATCCGTTGATCCATCATCGTACCTATATGATATGCATTGATGCAAATAATGCAACAGATAATTAACACGACAACAACAACTCTTAAAACAGAGTACATACTATGAACTAACAAGCTACCTCTAATGACTAACGTATTAATCTACGCATCCATACCGTCGAGAAAGGTGTCATTTCCCAACAAGTGTTTTAGCTTAGACCTTAAAGGTGTTTCTTTATTCTATTCTATCGATTTAATTTTTATTCGAAATAGGGCATCATTATCTATCTAGCAATCTAATTATTCTAGAAATACAAAAATTACAGTGAGCAGCTAATAATATTAGGAATTTACTGTAAAAAATTTTAGAGTCAACACTTTTGAAAGGTCCTAATATGGCTAGAGGGGGGTGAATAGCCTATTTAAAACTATAAATCAACTAGAGCAATTTGATTAGTAAGACAAATAGCGAAATGCAAACTTGCTCTAGCTCTACAAGGGTTGCAAGCCACCTATCCAACAATTCTAGTTGCAATGATCTATTGGCACACAATCTACTTGACCACTACTCACTAAGAGCTCTCACAAATGCTACACTAAAGAGCTCCACTAGATATGTTTAAAGCACAAGGCAAGCTCTCAATTCTAATTACACTAAAGAGCTTGTTATATCTAGTTTGCGGAAATGTAAATGAGTAAGTGAGATGATTATACCATCGGGTCATGGAGTGAACCAATTACACGATGAATATATAGCCAATCTCCGGGAGAGTGCAAATGACAAGAGACAACCGATTTTTCTCCCGAGGTTCACGTGCTTGCCAACACGCTAGTCCCCGTTGTGTCGACCAACACTTGGTGGTTCGACGGCTAAGAGGTGTTTCACAAACCTCGTCCACATGATAGGACACCGCAAGAACCGACCCACAAGTGAGGTAACTCAATGACACCAGCAATTTACTAGAGTTACCTTTCGGCACTCCGCCGGAGAAGGTACAACTCCCCTCACAATCACCGAAGGCGACCACGAACAATCACCAACTCGTGCCGATCCTTCACCGCTGCTCCAACTGTCTAGGTGGTGGCAACCACCAAGAGAAACAAGCGAAATCCGCAGCGCAACACGAATACCAAGTGCCACTAGATGCAATCACTCAAGCAATGCACTTGGATTCTCTCCCAATCTCACAATGATGATGGATCAATGATGGAGATGAGTGGGATGGCTTTGGCTAAGCTCACAAGGTTGCTATGTCAATGAAAATGTGCAAGGGAGAGCCCTTGAGCCGGCCATGGGGCTATTTATAGAGCCCCAATCAAATAGAGCTGTTATACCCCTTCATTGGGCAAAACGCGCTCTGACCGGACGCTCCGGTCATACCGACCGGACGCTGGCCCTTAGCGTCCGGTCCCCCGATGGACGCCACGCGTCACCAGCTTCAAACGATGTTCGTCAGATTTCAACGGCTACGAAGCAGACCGGACGCTCCGACAAAACTGACCGAACGCTGAAGCCCCAGCGTCCGGTCATTTCCAGTAAGCTCCCCGAGGCATGTTTTTTCGACCGGACTCGTCCGGTCCACCTTGACCGGACGCAGACCAGCGTCCGGTGCTCAACCCTACCCACTGTGCCGTCTGACAGCTCGACCGGACGCAGCCTTTCAGCGTCCGGTCGCTAAGTGACCCAGCGTCCGGTCAGTAGACCGACGCCAGCATCATTTCGACCAACTCCATTTCAACTCTAACTTCTTCACCCTTGCTCAAATGTGCCAACCACCAAGAATTTTGCATCCGGCGCAATAGAAAATAGACATTTCATTTTTCCAAAAGCACCGAATCCCGCCGAGCAAGCTCGACGGGAGGGAGAGAGGGACCCAAACCCATCTCAACCCTGCAAACACCTTATGCACATGTGTTAGCATATTTTCACAAATATTTTCAAGGGTGTTAGCACTCCACTAGATCCTAAATGCATATGCAATGAGTTAGAGCATCTAGTGGCACTTTGATAACCGCATTTCGATACGAGTTACACTCCTCTTAATAGTATGGCTATCTATCCTAAATGTGATCACACTCACTAAGTGTCTTGACCACTAAAACAAAATGGCTCCTACATTTTATACCTTTGCCTTGAGCCTTTTGTTTTTCTCTTTCTTCTTTTCCAAGTTCAAGCATTTGATCATCATCATGCTATCACCATTGTCATGATCTTCGTCATTGCTTCATCACTTGGAGTAGTGCTACCTATCTCATAATCATCTTGATAAACTAGGTTAGCACTTAGGGTTTCATCAATTAACCAAAACCAAACTAGAGCTTTCAACTTTCACCAATTTATCACGAAAATTCCTACAAGTTCACATTTTTAACAATACTAAACATTTTAAAATAATTAGAGCAACCCTTGAAACATTTTAAAATGAGATGAACTAATTACGCTAATAGATAGATCATGATTTTAGGAGACTAATAAAATTGGTTTGTCATTTTTGTGATTTTTCTACATTTTATTATCAATTTTTGAAGAGCACTGAATTAACAAAACGAAAACAACACAAAAAGACAAGGCCTGAGCGGTCAGGCTCAGCCTGCATGCACGCGCGTGGCCCAACGCGGCGCGGCGTGACCAGCCCAAGCGGGCAGGCGACGGCCCAGCAGCTAGAAACGGCCGGCCCACACGGATGAGCCTAGGCGCGGGTGAGTAGTCAGCCCACGCGCGGGAGCAGGCCGATCCGGAGGGGAGGCCCAATTGCGGGGCTGCAATTTTGAAAAAGGGCCCCTTTTTATTTTTAAATCATGTTCCAACTATTAACACTATGTATATGCCTCACCATCTATGCGATTTAGCCCCTACATTTTCCTATCTTCACCATTCCCCATTCCTCAAGCATCACCAGAGCTGAGCACCAAGGCGGGGACGATCCGACGTCGACCAAGACCGGCCGGGGAGGGCACGACGACGGCGGAGGGGTGGCCGCCAGGGGTGCAGGGCCACCACAGGGTTTGTGCGACCACATAGGACCGCAACAGCCCGTGACGGCGTGCAGGGCATGTCTGCCGCATGTAGACATGGATGGCGGTAATGGCGCGCGCGCCGGTGAGATGGCTACGACATAGGTTAAACGGGGAGTCAGGGAAGGAACAGTGACTCACCACAAGCTAAAAGGAAGGGCTAGACGAGGCCGCGGGGCTTGGTAAGATGGTTGGCCACGTGCGGGGCAGATCCGAGTTGGTGCGACGGTGGCGTCATCATCGTTCCGATGAACCACTAGAGCTCCAGTGAACCTATTTCGTAGGCGAGTCCAAGGCATCAACGCGAAGCAATAACACCGAGAAGATCAAAGAAAAAGGGAAGGGATATGAGGGGTTCATGGCCGAGATTGGTGCGACGCCCACGGTGGCTAGCGGCGACGGCGATGCTTTGGGTGCGCTCTCTGGTGGACGATTCCCACCACGATCTCGTTTATGAGCAAGCTAGGAACCTAAAGCACTCCTGTCTAAAAGGAATTGGATGGAGATGCATTGTGCTTGACGAATTTGGAGGAGAGGGAGGGACGGTCATGGTGAATGGCGACGACGAAAATAGCTTTAATAGCCCGAACTATGGCAAAGACGGTTGGGCTCGCTCGGTGCCAAAGAGATAGCCAGAGGGCAGCCTAGGGAAGGTGCCAACCGGGTGGTACGAGGGCATGTGGCATCAGCAACTTGGAGGTGGCGTGGCCTTCTCGGCATGGTCATGTCGACGTAATGACATGCCGAGGCACGACGCGGTAGGTGGGACGAAGGGTGGAGCGACCGCCACGATGACAGGGCGAGGACGCTGTGCCGCCTTGGCGAGGCGCGACTGGCGGGTGAAGCAGTTGCACGTGGGGTGTCACGGCCCTGTGCGCGCAACATGCGCCATAGCAGCAGCAGACGACGATGCGTGAGGGCGGAACAGGATAGGCAGCAGAGGCGTGGCACGGTAGAGCGACAGCAGCTGGGCGACGGGAAGCAGGAGCCAACGACTGGCCGGGCAGGTGACCAGCGGCAGGTACAGCGACTAGCCGCAACCAGGCTAGGTCGGCATCGGCCGGCCCACGTGGGCGAGCCTGGCACGGCGACACCGAGACCGCGCGTGGTGACCACGCCCACAGGTCAAACAGCCCGAGGTCGAGCTCGTGCATGAAATTTAAAGCACGTGCGAAAACTCATCTAGCTCATTTTGGGTTCAACCATCTAAACCACGCTCAAGAAGGTGCATTGGACTATCAACCAAAGCTAAAACATGCCACAACTCATTAATTAGATTTCACAAAATAAATTCATGAACTTGGTGGTGTCAAACTGTTTTTAACTTGAAAATTTTCTAAATCTTTGAGCTGGGTTCAAATTCAAGTTCCATTTCTAGGCCATTGGAAACACTAGCTAACAGTATTATTTTGCTCAATATAATTCGCCAAAATGACACTTTTAAATATAAGTTAAATTTTAAAATCCAAGAAAATCGTTTTGGTAAATCCCCTTAGGTCTAAATCTCAGTGCTAAGTGAGCTCGTAACACCAATGGTGTTACACATATATAGCATATAACAGTTCATAGATGCCCAACATGGGTCAGAAGTTGACAAATGACCAACATAGCATATAACATCAAGTTCACATAGTTCATACACGACGATAGTTCACAAAGTCCACATAGTTAACATAGTTCACAAGTCATCAACAATGTCCATATAGTTCACAAGTCATCGACAAAGTCCAAATGAGCACATAGTCCATAGTTATTCCATGACCAACATAGGCAACAAAAGGACCTAGTTCACAAAGCATGCTTGAGATGGATTAGTTAGGCGTGAAGGGGTCTTGAGGATGACGTAGGCGGCCTAGATGTGTCAGTTGGAGATTAGGACTGTCGACGTCGGAGCGGTCATGGGCACGTCCTCGCATGTTTCGTCCTTGACCTCATCGCGGGCATTGAGGCAAACTCTACACAAAACATATACATCATAGATGTCAAACAAGTAACATGAGGAAATAGTAAAGTGGCAGTCATTTTCACAAAATATCAATGATGTTGGCCATCCACTATCATGAACACTCATGGGTAAGTCTAAGATTACACAATAAGCACTTTATGACCAAGTGGATTACCATTTGTACTGCTTAACATACTTCTAGCAGCTTAACATGCTACTAGCAGATAAACAACCACATGACCAACTTTATTTCAAGGGCATAGTTGAACTATTGAATCCACACCCTTATAACAGGCCCATGTACTACTTGGTAATGACACACGCACCTGAGTTTGTGTACCCTGAGGAGCATCAGCAAGTTGGGAACCCATCAGCTCATCTTGGTCATACATTGGATCATTAATGTCATCATCATCTCCATCATCGTCATCTTCATCATCCCTACATCTTGCACGGGAGCTCTCTGGTTTGTCAATCACCGCCCTTTGGCTTATATGGGTTTGTCGTCATTGGGATGCGGGAGGTGGCACTTGTACATCTTCGGCTCTCATGCAACTCAACTTGAGAGCCATGCATCGATAGGATGTCAACACTTTCTGCAACCATGATCATGTTAAATGAGAAGTGGTTACATATCGTTCCGGGTGAGTAGGAAAATACATAGGCATAGGGGTACTACCTTGGCAAATTCTTCAAGGTATGTATTGTCGGTCCCTCCTACACGTCCAAGGTAAACTCCGGCCTCATTGGAAAGGTGAGCTAGCTGAGTTGCCTAGAGTACATGCATAATCATCATTACCACGTATGTTTCAAGTGAAGCTGCATGAAGGCATAGTTCAATTTAAACGCTTACCAAGTAGTTCTCAAGTGGCGCTCTCTACGGCTGCACGTGTCCTTGTCATCACATCATATGGGTCATCATCGTCGCTCCCTTCTTCATCTATTGGAATGCTCGACACCGGTGGATGCATTGTGATTCTTGTGGACCTGTGAAGCCACGCCAGGTACTCATGGTAATCGCTGGTCACAGAGTGGGCCCCATTAGTTGGTTCCACCCTCTCTCTAGCTTCCCACTCTTGCACATACTTTTGATGCTTCACAAGCCAGTTGTTGCCACCGAACCTTTTCCTCCTCGAAATCCTGCAAGGACAACACATGTTACATTTTGAGGCCTTGTACGAACCATGCAATGGTGAGTCATGATCTATGCAAAGTCTGGTTTACTCATGGAACTGATGGGTTGTCAACTCATGTTGTAGAGGGAAATTTTGTTTCCTACCAAACTGCTTCATCACTCTATGGGGCAAGTGGTGCTCAACCACATAGCAGAAGATCGTTGGTACATTGGATCGCCACAACACCTTCTCAGCCTGAACATATGGGGCCATGTTCAACTCCCGTACGTCTCGCCTATCATATGGCTTCTATTTAACCTATAACTTGTGTTACTTACTACATGGCCTTGTTCATACTTTTTGAAGAAAAAATGGAAGCCTCGGTGGTAGAACGAACCTGATTCGGGGTTAAAACATCCAAATCATTGGAGTATTGCACGTAGCGCCATTGCGGCTGACCCCGAACCGACTTAATTCCCCTCCAAAGGTAGCATATGGGGGGATGACAGTCACCATGTGTCCAAGCCTAAAAACAAAACAATTGTAAGGATGTCACATAGTGCATGCTTAAAAATGAAACACATATACCAAATAAATGGAAGGTCCTTACCACAACTTCACCTCTATGCACCCGTCCGATAGGAATGCGCTCCCAAATCCAAATCTGAAGCAAGTATGTGCAACCACCTATGTTGGAATTGGGGTTGGCCCTCCTACATCCCTCAGATAGCTACTAATACAACCAAGCAAGAGTGGCAGACCCCCAACTGTATTGGGCGATGTTTTCCCATGTCTCATGTAGTTGCGGTAGGACCATCCATGAGACGGTGTTCCCAGGAGCTTCTGGAAACAGGAAGCTTACGACCATGTGCCACAGCCACACATGAGCGTGCCTCTCAACAACGTCGTCCGGTGCATAGGGAGGGCACATGTTGAAGCGTTGCCGCAACCACGCAGAGCTCACAGCCGAAGTTTTCTTCTCCTTCTTCCCTTCTTCAGGGTCCGGTGGTCGGTGGCTGATAAACTGCTCCACCATATCCTTCAGTTCTGTGGCTCTACCATGCCTGTCACTACCGGACCATCCAAGCGAAGGCCCAAAATGTAACCAACGTCTTGCATGAGCATGGACATCTCTCTAGAGGGTAGGTGGAAGCTATGGGTCTTCGAACGCCACCAAAGGGTACGCCCCTTTCGAATCGCCCCATAGCAACTCTATAGCATGCTACTTTGCCTGCCATGCCTTTGAGTACTTCACTCTGTAACCAGTGAACCCAAATATGGTCTCGATCATGCTTGAAACAGATGTGTCACTATCGACCCTAATCGTGCCAACAAGACGACGACCAAGGTAACGGGCTGTGTTTTGGATGTGCACACCCTTCGGCTTAGAAGATCGACACGTGTGAGGTTGCCTCACATTGCGAATCTTCCACTTTTTCATTTCTCTGCCTCCGAGCCCATAGACCCCATTAACATCCATTCTTGCAAAGGACCGTGTACCTCTTGTTCTTGTCGGAGTGGAACACATAATACGACCTGTGAAACCGAACGGCATAATCCATCAGGAAATACTTCAGATGCTCCAACGTATCAGATACCATTTCCTTCTTAATCTCCACCTCCTCACTATCTGGTACCTCATCAACCACCAACGTCAAACCGGTGTCACATATTGCCTGGTCAACCATACTAATGTCCATGAAATTTGGTATCGATGGTACCTCCACATGGACAGCCTTCAATTGCCTCAATTCGACGTCATTGTACTCCATTCTCAATGACCCGTCAGCTGGGACACCTATTGCGTCCACAAACCCTCCCTCACAACAATCACTTTTGTCCTCGCTGCTAGGCTCTGACCTATACTCGTCCTCCAAAACATCATCCAAAGTACTTGGTCCTGAAGTAAAGTCATTTTTGTCCGCGGAGGCAACATCAACTTCGTCATCCTCCGATCCTTCGGATATGTCATCCATATCATGTGTTCTATCTCCGTTGCCATTGCCATCATCAAACGTTTCTTCATCAAAATCATCATTCAAGGCACCGGGCTCACATGACCTATCAACTTCTAACGACAACCACCTGCAACTCTTCGTTTTGGGTAAGGTTCTCTACATGCTCCACATCCACATTATCATCCACAGCCACCACAATTGGGCTAGACCCCTTCTCCACAACAACATCCAAGCACCTAACATTGCTACTCTTCACAACTTCTACGTAGTTCTTCCATTCATCCTCACATGACAAAGACATCAATACATAGTGTGCTCGTTCCTTCCCACAGTCAAACCGACCTCTCAATCTTAGTGGCCACCCAAATTTATCCCGATATTGGCTAACCAAACCATCAAAAATAGGAGGTGTACTAAAGAACTGAACATGTTTTTGCATGCTTTCAAACTCCCCATTTCCTTTAACTTTGCCACCATGAAACAATCGCACTAACTGATCCATCTACAAAATATGAACCAACAAATCAACAACACATCAACTACGTATTTCGGAAATAAATCATATCCATTCACTAATACACTATAATAGGTCCATGCATCAGCTACCTAGGTCCATGTCAACAAAGCCAACACACTAACCCATCCAAATCCCCCATGCATCAACTACCTAGGTCCACGCAATACATAGTTCACGTCGAATCCACAGCAAGAGTATATTCTAAACCTAATCAACACACCAAACTTTAACAACCAACGCTACAAACATTCACAGTCTCTCAAATTTTCTAACCCTAGCCAATCAAGAAATGAGCTAACAAATCAAGAAATCGAGGACATAGAGTCTAACCTGGTAGTGTACTGCACTCCACGAAGCTGGGACGTCCACTCGCCGGTGATGGGAAGCCGGGCGGCGGTGCCGCGGCGGCCAGGCACCACGGCCGCGACAAGGCACCACGCCACGCCCTATTCCTCCCTGGGCAGCCTCAGGAATGGAGGGAGATTGAGAGGGAGAGGGGCGGTCACCAAAGTTGGAGGGGTCGGGGTGGCGCGGTGGCGACGACGATGCGCGGAATCGGGGCCAGGCACGCGATGCTGGAGAAAAGAGAAAGAGAGAGAGAAAAGAAATGGGTCGGGCCAGCCAAAACCCAGCGCTGTCGCGCCAGAGTCGTTGGCGCGACAGGGTAGTGCCACGCTCCGCCATGCCAGCTACGATTAACGTCGGGCGCCATCGTGGCTCGACTTGTCGCGCTAGTGCTTGTGGCGCTACAACGTGGTACTGGCGCGATCAAAAGGGTCACTTTTTGCAAATACTTTTTAAGGACTATTATTAAAATATTTATTAAAAAGATTAAAAATAAAAAAATTCCCTCGGTTCTTTCATCCGTCAGATCACGCGCTGTCAACGTAGGGAATGATATCGGTGAAGTCGAGCACCAGCCAGCAGGGCCCATGCGCCCCGCGAGTGCCGTCGCGCAAGCTTTCTCGTGCTCCACATCGATCAGCAGCAGGGAGGCCGTAGGCATGCTGCTGCCCAGCCACATCCACCCACCTCGGCTCCTGTGCCTAGCCCCTAGCATGTGTGTAGCCTCTGTAATAGTAGTATATATGTATGCAGATTTATTCGTAGATTACATCTTATTAGACTATATTTTACAATGGTTGTTTGAGGTAAGTTCTATATTCAATTGATGCAAATTAGTTGGTCGTAAATGAGAATCATCAGAATTACTCGAATAATTATCTGATCATTTTTTGGCTTTTTTTATTTTCTATATGCTTTATTTAGTTGAATTTGTATTTCTTTCTGTTATATTTGAATTTCTTCCAATTTTCATTCCACAGAACTAATCTGGTAATTTTTTTATTTGTATGTTTTATCTATTTTGTCTTTTGAATTTATTTAATTTGTATTTTATAAAAATAATCTGTTAAATTATATTTTATTTGGTCCATTAGATTCGGATCTTGTGGTTTTTACAAATCGGGTGATTGAAGGCTTCAAATCACTCGATTCTGTCTTCTTCGTAGAATCAAGTGATTTTTAGCCCTGGCTCATTCGGGGTGACAGGAGGCCCTAAATCACCTAAGTCTGCAGTCTCAGCCTCATCCCAACCTCACTGGTTGTTCCTTTGGCCCCATCCGCAACCTCGCCGTCGTCCCCGTCCTCCATCGACTCCCCTCGCTGAGGTCCTCTTGTGCCGCCCTCCGTCGATTCCCCTCCACCGAGATCTCTCTTGCGCTGGGCCACGAAAGCCAGGAGCTAGAGCGGGTTCTCCTCCGCGCGACGCCGCCAAGGCTCTCTGGTGGCGCACGGCGCACGGCGCCTCCGCCTCCTCCGGCCAGGCCTCTCCCTTGTACGAAGGACGACATTTATTACTCATGTACAGTAAAGGTAAAGCATGTACCGCAGTAGCGTCACCCTATGCATGAAAGTGGCCGTCCGCCCGTGCGTCCGTGTGACGTGCCGATGGCCTAGGGAAGCACCGGCCCACGGATCGGACCACCAGTTGATGCGGGACGCCGGACTCACGCACCCACCAACGGGTTCAACAAAGGTAGAGAGCACTACGGTCCATGCGGCAACTCGCGGCAGGAACCACGACGACGCACACACGGACGGCGGCACACGCCTCCGGCTCGATCCGACCAGAAGGCACCGGCGCTCCGCCGGCCGCCACGGGCCCGCGGTCGCGGTAGGTGTCATTCACTCGCTCCTCTCCGGTCTCCCCTGCCCTGGCCCTATTCGTTTTGCAAAAAAGACAAGCTGAAAAGTACCGTTGGCTGATTTATTGTAAAAAAATATTATTTCTTCGCTGAAAAAGTACGGCTCATAACACAAGCCAACAGGGCCTGATGCCCGATGAAGTGGACTGATGAGCAGTGGCGTCGCCAGCACGGGCGCCAAATCATTCTCGCTTTCCTTGGCCCCACGGGGAGGGACTGCCCTGTTTGATTGGCTTATAGGCCATACTTTTTCAGCCAACAAATAGTATTTTTCTTTACAATAAATTAACTAACAGTCTTATCAGCCAAGCTAATAGAATAATATAGTCTACCATTTATGATTCTATAATACTATAATGGCGACTGTGAGACCTGTTGCCTGTTGGTGGGCGGCGCTAGCGATAGCGATACGGACGGCGAAGGCACAGTCCACGTTCATGTGATGTGATGTGTTCGTAGTTTCCGTTCGAGCACATTTCGGCGCGCCAAAGTTAGGCCCCGTTTAGATGCAACCTAAAATCTAAAATTTTTCAAGATTCTTCATCACATCGAATCTTGTGGCACATGCATGGAGTACTAAATGTAGACGAAAAAAAAAACTAATTACATAGTTAGTCGAGAAATCGTGAGACGAATCTTTTAAGCCTAAATAGTCCATAATTGGATAATTTTTACCAAATACAAACGAAAATGCTACAGTAGCCAAAAGCCAAAAATTTTCGGAACTAAACGGGGCCTTAGTGACCCACAGTTATGGCGCACTTGCATCGCGTTGCAATATGTGTTAGGATCGATGTGAGTACCTTTCTGTGTAACCCGTAGATCCGTAGTTAGGCTCCACGACCTTGCGGAGCTTCACCGCAACGGCAGCGTGGACGCCGATGCCGCCCTGGATGCAGCCTCGTGGACGCCAGTGCTCGGCGTGGTGGTGAGGCAGTGGGGGTGTCGGAGACCCTGCAGGCGCGACGGTAGTGGTGGTGGCGGGCTCATCCCGTCGCTGGCAGCACGCTTTAGGATCGGATTATGGTATCTCTGTAGGTGGGTGTGGCGGCTCCAGTCAACCTCGTAGTCCGAGCCCTCACCCCCACCTTCCTTTTATGTGTGCTGGGCGACAGGGGCCCACCAACCGAATTAGGGTTGGTCTCCCCCGATCAGGGAGCAGAGATAGGGCCCAATAGGCCGTTGGGCCTATTGGGGGAGATCAACTAACATTCTCTCCCTTGATCTCATTCCATCTTTCACTTTCATATCATTTGCTTTTGTTCATTCCATTACAGATTAGCTCATAGAGCATGTCTCATCGTCACGGTCCATTGCCGATAGACTTAATAGCTACAACTCACTACTCTATTCTGAAATATATACTTATCTTTGGGCCTTCTTTTGTCCAGGAATATTTTAGGTTTTCCCTTAAACCCAAGCTAGCTACATGTTCTCTGAACATCATGTCCTCTGAACATGTTGGGTGGTAAGCCTTTTGTAAGCGGATCCGCGAGCATCCTTTCTGTTCTTATATGCTCAAGACTTATGACTTGATCCCGGACTTTATCTTTCACAACATAATACTCTATGTCAATGTGTTTGGCAGCACCACTTGACTTATGTTGTGAGTATACTGTACTACCTGATTATTATCGCAGTATCACTTAAGTGGTCTATAGATGTCGTCAACCACCTTCAAACCGGGTATGAACTTCTTTAGTCAGTTCACCTGCCCGTTGCCTCATAACACGCTACAAACTGTCATACATTGTGGACGATGTACTGACGGTTCGCATTGAGCTTTTCCATGAAATAGCTCCCCTTTGCGAGATGTTAGAAAATCCACGTCTGGATATGCATTCACTCTCGCATAATCAGAATCTGAATATCCCACCATGTGGAGTGAATCAGATCTTCTATATGTCATCATGAGGCCTTTCGTTCCTTGCAAATAATGCAAGACTTTCTTTACTAATTTCAGTGTTCTATTCCAGAATTGCTCTGGAATCTGCCAAGTAAAACCCGGTAACAAATGCCAAGTCAGGGCGTGTACATACTTGAGCATGTTGCAAGCTTCCGACAGCTGAAGCATATGGAACCACTTTCACTTTATCAATTGAGCTCATATTGGTTCCTGGGGCATTGGAAATCCCCATATCTGTCGCCCTTGACTATAGGAGCAGGTGAGGGACTACATTTGTGCATACTGAATTTCTTTTAGATCTTTTTCATGTATGCCTTTTGCGACAGTCATTATACCCTTTTCTTCTATCTCGGTGAATCTCGATCCCTAGAACGAACGAGGCTTCCTCAAGATCTTTCATATCAAGTTTTGAGAACAAAACTTCTTTGTCTCCTGTAGTAGACTGACATCACTACTAACAAGTAAGATATCATTTACATACAGGATAAGAAAGATAAACTTCCCAATCTTAAACTTTACATAGACACAATTGTCCTCTACATTCTCTTTAAAACCCAAAATTCTTTATTGACCGATCAAACTTTAAGTACCACTGTCTTGAAGCTTGCTTTAATCCATAAATGGATTTCTTTAGGTGGTATCCCATTCGTTCTTTTCCTTCCATGACAAAACCTTTCGGTTGTGCCATGTAAACATTTTCCTCCAAGTCTCTATTGAGAAATACCGTCTTTACATCCATATGATGTAATTCTTAATCGTAATGTGCCACTAATGCCATTATGATTCTGAAGGAAACTTTACATGAGACTGGAGAAAAGGTCTCATTGTAATCAATCCCTTCTCTTTGCACAAAGCCTTTTGCCACAAGTCGGGCTTTATATCTCTCTATATTCCCTTGAGAGTCAAGTTTTGTCTTGTAGACCCATTTACAGCCTACTGTTTTGACTCTTTTAGGAATTATTTCCAAGTCCCAAATTTTATTGGCATTCAATGATTTTATTTCATCTTCCATGGCCTTAAGCCACTTTGATGACTGATCACTACTCATGGCTTCTTCAAACGAGGCTTCGATAATCCTCCATTTGAAATTCTTTAGTGTTGTACACTTCATGATCAGCAGGAATAGCTGATTTTCTAACTCTTTGAGACCTTTTAGGGGCCTCCATATTTGGCACATCTTCTGTTTGAGGCTGTTGTTGCTCCCCCTCATGTGTGGCAATCGGTTCTATTGGATCCTGAAGAACAGGTTCCTCATTTTCACTCATTTTTTGCCACAGGTGGGATAACAACAGTCTTTGGCACCACAAGATATCTAGCTGCTTGTCGGTGCTGACTCTGATGAGTAGTGAGAAAATTGGCTCATAAATCATTGGAGTGGGTGCTACACCCGCTTCACTTCAAGGTCAATTTCTCGAGCTACCATGCTCCCCTTCATCAATTTGTCCTCTAGGAGGAAACAGCAGATCTCGTTTTCCACAAACTTTATATGTCTCTCTCGACAAAGAGAAAGCGAAAACTTTTTGACTTTTACGTGTAGCCAATAAAATGGCAACTTTATTGTTTTGGGATATAACTTCCCAATATTTGGGTTAAATACTTTAGCCTCAGCAGGGCTCCCCACACACACGCAAGTGGTTTAGTGAGGGTACTCTTTCTGTCCACAACTCATACGGTGTTTTGGGCACCGACTTTCTTGATACTCTATTGAGAATATAAATGGCGGTTTTAACGCCTTCATTCAGAGGTTCAACTGTAAGGTGGAGTAACTTATCATACTGCCCACCATATCCATCAGGGTACGATTGATTCTTTTAGATACTCTATTCTGCTGAGGTTCGCTCGGTGTAGAATACTGAGCTACTATGCCATTCTTTTAGGGTATGCCGACCGTAGTACCCCCACGGTCAGACCTGACTATCTTAATCTTTAATATCTTAAATTTATCTAATACATTTTTTCTTTCTTTGATTGGATAAATATAGTCATAATGGGAGTAATCATCTGTGAATGGATCATAACCATCCACACTCTTTACAGGAAAGCTGACCACAGATGTCAATGTGAATGATATGTAAAATTCCTGTGCTTCGTTTGTCATCTTTCTTTACATACTTTCCTTTTATGCATTCTCTACATTGAACTTAATCTGAGAGCTCTAATGGAGGAAGAATATCATTCTTAACTTGTCTTTCTATTCTCCCCCTCAAAATATGGCCTAAACGACAGTGCCATAATTTCGACAACGCATCGTGAGCTCTCTTATGTCACCATTTCCAGAGTAACACTCTGTGACCAGCTTTATCAGCTAAGTGGCATATCTTTGAAGAGCCAGTGAACTGCTCTTTATTCTATCGAGGTACTTGGTGATCGTGTCACATTCTGGGATTGAGCCCACAATTGTAGGTTCAATCATGTTCTTTATCACAGCCAAACATTTCTTGTTTGCAGTGACCCACTTCCTATGCTCAAAAGCCATAGGATATCTTTTGGGATTCAAAATCCCTTTCTTTAGTTGCCCAAGTGGCATCATTCTCTTTTGTCTCCCTCACCGGTGCCACAAACTCAGTGGAACACGGTGAGGTGACTACCCAGTACACCTTAAACAAGATGAAAACCAGGTCAAATCTTTTCTTAACATAACATTAACACAATTTGCATGCCTTGATTCCAACGTTGGTCAAAATCAAAACATACAACTATTCTTATACACTAATTCTACATCACCGTTGGGCAGAAATAGAATTAATGCATAAATCTTTAACTTTCATAACTGTTCTTACACACTAATTCTACATCACCGTTGGGCAGAAATAGAATTAATGCATAAATCATTAAAATTAACATATGTTCTTATACACTAATTCTACATCACCGTTGGGCAGAAGTAGAATTAATGCATAAATCATTAAAATTATCAATTTTTCTTATACACTAATTCTACATCACCGTTGGGCAGAAGTAAAATTAATGCATAAATCATTAGCATTACGATATTGTTATCAACAACGTTGGTCAGAAAATAACAACATCATAATCATGTCAAAACTCTTTTTCTCCAATTAAATACCACATTGGTTCAAAATAATTGGAGAATCAACATTTTCTTTAGCAGCGGAAAAACTTTCCTTTTCTTCAATTAAATACCACATTGGTACAAATTAACTGGAGAATAAATAATTTCTTTAGCTGTGGAAAATCTTCTTCTTTTCTTGAATTTTACCCACAGGGAAAATTGATTTTATATTTTCTTTGATCCATTAATCAATTTTCAGGAAATAAACATTTACTGGAAAAACTTTCCTTTTCTCCAGTTAAATATCACGTCTATTCAAAATCACCGGAGAATATACCTTTTCTTTAGCAGCGGAAAAACTTTACATCAATTTCTTGAATTTTACCCACAGGATAAAATTACTTTTTCTATTTTTCTTTTGAGCCATTTTACATTTTCAATTTTCTAGAAAAAGGAAAAAAGAAAACTGGCTCTTGCTCTTTCATTGCTTTTGACCTAAAAACGCCCACTGCCCACTGCCCCACACGCCCTTCCTTGCGCTCCCAGCGCCCAGGCATAGCTTTGGGCTGGGCTCGGTCGAATTTCGGCGCGCGCACAGACCCGTCTGGGCTGAAAGCCGGCCCGATCAATCGGTGTCATTGATTCCAATCGGACGGCCGAGCGGGCGTTTCGGCCGGTCAAAACCCCAGCACCGCTCGGCTCATCGCAACCCTAGCTTCATTCGCCCCTTGCCCTTCTCTCTCTTCGCTCGCCGCTCTCTCTTCTCTCTACCTCAGCGTAGCCGCAGACACTGAGAGGACACCGAGCGGGAGTGAGCAGCGAGCCACGGCGCCGTCGCCGGCCCCCTCGCCGGTGCGCGTGCTCCCCGATGGGTGAGCACGCCGCCGTCGAGTGGCCTGGCCGTGGCGCCCCCTTGACCGAGCCCGGCGAGCAACTGCCCCCGCTCGGCACTTCTTCTCCCGCGCCGGTGAAGGGATGATTCGCCCGGTGACTAGGGTTTGGATTTTTCTCTTCTTTTCTCGACGGTTGTTCTTCCTTTTCTTTTCTTTGACATCCGAATGGATCTAGGGTTAGGTTCTTCTTTCTTTTCTTTGACATCCGAATGGATCTAGGGTTAGGTTCTTCTCTTCTTTGGATTTTTCTTTTCTTTTCCTTTTCGGAGTTCATCCGAATGGTTTTCATCTTTTTCTTTCTCCATGCGAGTTAGGGTTAGGTTCGGTTGAACCCATCTTTTTTTTTCTTTGTTCTTTTTCTTTTCGCTTGAATTTCTCGAACAGATTATCCCCGTTCTAGGGTTAGGGTTTTGGCTCTGTGAGCCTAGGGCCCTATTTCTTCTCTGATCCGAATGGATCTGTTCTTTTCTTTACTTTTGTCGTGCGCCGTCGAACGGTGCGGCTCCTTTCCCCCACGCGCGGTGGCGGTGATGACCGGTAGACCATGAGTCGGTCTCTCTTTCTTTTTGCTTTTACCCGGTTAGGGTTAGGGTTACACAGAGTCAACCTTGCTCTGGTACCATTGTTAGGATCGATGTGAGTACCTTTCTGTGTAACCCGTAGATCCATAGTTAGGCTCCACGACCTTGTGGAGCTTCACCGCAACGGCAGCGTGGACGCCGATGCCGCCCTGGATGCAGCCTCGCGGACGCCAGTGCTCGGCGTGGTGGTGAGGCAGTGGGGGCGTCAGAGACCCTGCAGGCGCGACGGTAGTGGTGGTGGCGGGCTCATCCCGTCGCTGGCAGCACGCTTTAGGATCGGATTAGGGTATCTCTGTAGGTGGGTGTGGCGGCTCCAGTCAACCTCGTAGTCCGAGCCTTCACCCCCACCTTCTTTTTATGTGTGCTGGGCGACGGAGCCCACCAACCGAATTAGGGTTGGGCTCCCCCGATTAGGGAGCAGAGATAGGGCCCAATAAGCCGTTGGGCCATCAACTACCAATATGAACTTCGCAAGTTCGCATGCACGTGAAGTCTATAAAAAACGCATGTTGCTATCGATCTCTTCAACAGCTCCATCAATCAGCTCGAGCTGCCAGGTGAAGAAGCTTCATCACAGTGCAGCGCACGCAAGATGGCACGCCCCTTACACGGACTGCTTCGCCCACTGCTCCTCCCCGTCTGCTTCCTCCTCCTACTTCAGGTCTCCGAGTGCTCTAGACCATCGCCATCGCCGGCAGATCACCTGGACAACGGCGACGCGCTGCACCACCAGCTGCTGCTGCTCGATGACGAGGCGCGCACCGCCTGGCCGCCCACCCGCACGGAGGTGGCGGGAGACGGGAGGACCGGCGCCGCCGCCGCGGCAACCTCGTCCGCGCCGGCGACGACGCCTGCGCGAGCCGTGGGTGCCGTCATCGCTTCTTCGCGGCCGCGGCAGACGAGCGACCGAGCGCTGGTGCGAGCGGGGATGCTGCTGCGCTCCAAGCCAGCGCGGCGGTTTCTGGCAGGGGCAGGCCTGGATGGGGCGTCGTGCCACTCCTACAACCCGCACATAAACTGCCCACCGGCGGGAAAGCCCTAGCAACCAAGCCAAGCCAGCTGCTGGCTGCGGGCTGCCAATCGCAAGCGCGCGATCCTTCGGATGAAGACGTCTCGACGATGCTGCAATCATTTCACTTCATATATGTTTATTAATTTTGCTTATTATATGCACCGAAATAATTAGCCGTTGGAAGTACAAGCACGTTCTAGTGTGTGTGTGTCGGTAACCATTGTGGCACGCTAGAACAAGCTAAGTAAGATGTAAGTACATTAGAATTTCAACAATTGAGTACATGTACATGGATATGTTTGTGTATAGTGTAATAAAGCTTTAGAATTTCAACAACGCTAGCTGTTATGTGTGCACAACTTCAACTTCGTTTCGCATCCATTGCATCACGCGCGACACCAGTCGGCAGTCGGCGCGACTAGCCACTAGCCAGTGTGCGCCGCTGGACTTTTGACATTTCTTCTCCACAACTTTCTATTATTGGAAACTTTTACCTTATTTATGTACTCTCTGCAGTCACAAATACTTATTGACACGTTCAACTTTAATTTTTGCACGGTCTTAGAGGATATAGTGCTATAAACATGTACACGCAAAACGCCTCTATCTCCCACGTTCGAATCCTAGTTAAGCTTTGGTACCTCTCCCAAGAGGAATGGCGACTTTTGAAAGTGTACTATCCTAGGTTTCCCTGACAAAATCTTGTTAGGCGTTCCATGAATTCAATTTTGTTTCTTTGGCTCCGTTCGTTTGTCTGAAAAAAGAAGCAAAAACACTGTTCCGGCTGAATTATTATGAGAGAAAAACACTGTTCTGGCTAAAAAAAAGAAGCCAAACAAGCTAGATTTTAAGACAAGCGAACGGGACCTTTAAACGCTAGAGCTAATTTAAAGAGCATGCTTGACACATATTCCAAATTAAAATTGTTGTGACATAAATTATACCACTCGGAAGGAAATTATACCTCTGTGAAACTTCTCCATGTTCTTGGTGGGAACAAAAGTTTGAATGGTCTCTTTTACAATATAGTGGGGGCTTCATAAAGAAATCTAGAAATCGTTTTCAGGATAAATTTTCGCGGAGTTCCCCTAGGTCGAGTTCTAGGAGGAAGCTCATTAAAAACAAACATACGCAAGTAAAATTTCTAGAAACCCTAGTAGACACAGTTTGTTATAAACATTTTTTTGAAAAAAAAACTTGTTAAAATAGAGGTTGACTTTTATTCAGGTTCATGGACCACCCACTTGTGACGTCCCTACACTATTCATTAATCACCACACCGTCATTGACCTTGTACACTTGCCCATCAATCACCATCTAAAGGTACTAAATGTAACGCCCTAAAATTTTGCACTTTTAAAAATAGGATTAAAATGATTTATTTATGAATCTTTGTGCACATGAAATATAAGAAAATAATAATTTTTTGTTAAATTAAAATTTATCATAGGGCTTAGCTATATTGATGGTGCATTCATGCTGGTGCATATAATTTATTGAAGTGAGTGGTTTTGGTCAAAACTTGAAAAAGAATTTGAATTGCTTTGAAAACAAGTTTGAAATAGCTTTGAAAAAAAAGAGAAAAACCTCCTCCCTCTCTTCCCCTTTTCTCGGCCTGAAGGCCTGCTCCTCTCCTCTTCTGGCCTGTTCCATCCCTCGCGTAGGCCTGTTCCATCCTGCGGCCCGCTTCTCTTTTTCCATTCTCCCCTCTTCTGGCCTGGACGCCCAACAGCCAGCTAGCCCAGCTCGGCCCGCTCCCAATCTCTTTCGCGCGGCCTGCCCTGCCTTCCCCCACAGACTGGCCCAAGCCGCGCGCAACGACCCGCTCCCACTCCCCTTTCTTCCTCTCTCTCGCTGACAGCTCAGTCCCGCACCTTGACCCGCTGCCACCTCGGGCCCGTTTATCAGGGTTTTCTCCCACCTTGAGTCGGCGTCGTCCCGGACTCCGTCTGCGCAAGGAGTCTGCCTCCGCTCCGTGTCTGCTTGTTTGTCGTGCGCGCTACGTCGCCCCACCTCATAAAAGTCGTAGCCCGCATCGCGCCGCCTCGCCTAGCCCTAACCGAGCCGCTACGCCGCCTCGCTTTAGCTTTGTCGCGCGCCGCAACCCTAGCGCTGTCGTCGCCATCTGCTCCACCTTGTCCCATGCCCCTTTTGTGCCTCACTGTCGACGATAACCCCCTAGGTGAGTTCGCCATCGCCCGCTCTTTCTTCCCGTGCTTTCCCCATCGAGTTTCGCACCCAGACTCGCCCTTTCACCGATCACCGGTGAACTTCTCGCTGTCAACCATGGCGCCGTTGCGCACAGCGCCGCTTCGACGACTTCCGTTTCCCCGTTTGATCTGCACCGCCCGATCTGCGATCAACGATCCATATTAGAACCCCGCATACCCCTTCATAACCGGTCCATCATGCACCATAGACCACGTGCACGGGCGCCAGCTCCGCGAGCCCACAGCTGGTGCACCATCTGCCCCCACTCCCGTCGTGCCGCGTGGTAGCCATGTCACCCTCCCTTGCTAACCGTGCACCCTTTAGCACAAAGGCTCCTATGTTTCCCTGAAATTAACCCGCCGTCTAGTGTCCGTGTAAAGTAATTGTAACCAGGCCCTTATTTCTCCTGTTCTAGCCCCTGGGTTTTCTCAAAATAGTACCCGCGGTCCAATCTTTTGTAAAATTCAGTATTTATTTGTTTAAAAGGAGAAAATAAGATCTAGTTATTTATAGTTTTGCCACTATCTTTATTAGGCCATAATTTCTTCGTTTGAGCTCCGTTTTGACCCGTTCAACTTGCGTTAGGTTCATAATTCCATAATCTATATGTTCATACTACTGTTAGATATGTTTTCAACTTTTAAAATTCGAGGTTAGATTTAATCTATTATTTTATTAAAAGAAATCTTGTTTAATTCATATCTTCTACGTTTTAACTCTGATTTGATCAGTTCAGGTTGCGTTAGATTCATTACAACGAGATCTACGCGTTAGTAACAATATTAATCATGTCACTATTTCTAGAATTTCATGGTTTAAATTCTAACTTAAATAATAATTATGCAACTAGATTCATAAATAAACTATGATTAATTCTACTTTTGTCTTCTAAATGCAAATGTGAATTTTGACTTAATACAACTCAGGTATTTCTCTTAAATATCCTATACATCCTTTTATATAGTTAAAATTAATAAAGCTCTTGGTTCACTTTTATAAAGCAAATCTTTTGGTAGTTGTATCTTTTTCGTTATAGCTCCGATTAGAGTGATTTTCCCGTATGTGTGTTCGTAGCAAGACGTAGATTCGTTTTATAAACTTTTCATCTTGATTTTATGTTTGGTGTACTATTCTAATTTAGTTCTATTATTTGCTTCGTGCATGATTGTATGGATGCTTGTGTGGTGCTTTCTGATCATGTCCAGTCGGTGAGCTATACGTGGTGAATCAAGAAACAGATCTTTGAATCTTTGGACTAGAAGAAGGATCAGAGTTTAAGGCAAGTATAGCATGGGATCTTACTTGTTGTCCTATACACCTTTAATCATTTAATTCATGCTGCATGTGTCTACCTTGATTACCACTAAGGATTTTCTAGTACTCTGTACTTTGTTCCTTGTTACCTATGGGGTATTGTATTTGATAGTATGATGCTAGTGCTCAACTAAAGCTATGATCTTGTAACTTGACTAATGGTATGTGCAATAAACATTAAAAGATGCTTTTTAGCAACATAGAACAAGGGGGCTAGAGAATTGAGCTATTTTATGGTGCTCTAGTCTCTTCCTAAGGACTTATCTGTAAGTAATCATCTGGGACTTACAGTATAACTGTGAGGGCTATATGGCTCTGGCTTTAGCTCAGTATGAGGACCTTTTCTAGCTTGTCAGTGGTTACCTTTATTGGTCTAAGAATGGCTTGCCGAATCAGGTATAGGTCAGCCTCTACTCTTATGTGTATAACCGTGATGAAATTGTGCCATTCGACAGGGGGGTTCCTATATCTATTTGCCGAGTGAATCTAATGGCCCTAACTTGTTAGACGAACCTTTGAAAAGCTTCATAGTAAACCCTGCCGACCTTCCTTGGTAGTGGGTCAAGAGGCTGATCACCTCGGGTGAAAGGGTAAATCACAACTCACAGTGAAAGTGTACAACCTCTGTAGAGTGTAAAACTAGTATATCAGCCATGCTCACGGTCACGAGCGGCCTTGGAACCCTTACGGAATAGATGATGAACACTGATGATACTAATGATAAAGATGCTCACTAATGATTACTGTTTATGCTATTCATTATTCATGTTTACCTGATCATGTGTTTATATGGGCTTGTGATAAACTTGTTGCTATTCCTATGCTAAAATTGTGACAATTAAAAGCTAATCGTAGTTAAACCAGTGTCAGCCTTTTGAGCTTCATGAACCTCATGTTATATTTATTGAGTACGACATGTACTTATGCTTGCTTTACTTTTTAAATCTTTGAAAAAATCTCGGATGGGTACCGGATTGCTAGAGTTTGGAGGAATTAGGCTTGTGATAACCAGTCAGTTGTCCATGTGAAATTGGAGTCTTCACCCGAAGTTCGGAGTTGTCTTTCCGCTGTTTGCTATCTAAGGTTATATCCTTTATACTAAGTATGTTGTATATTAAGCATTGACTATTGATATTACCTTTATTTGTAGCTATATGTGAGATTTGAATTCCTGGGCTCACATATGGTGTGTATTTGATTTTTTACTTAAAACCGGGTTGTCGGTGTTTCGAGTAAACACCAACGAGTAAATTTGTGTTATTGCGCATCTGACCCGGATGGTGTGCTAAAAGACACAAGGTTTATACTGGTTCGGGCAGAATGTCCCTACGTCCAGTTCGTGGCTACTGCTCGTGTTATTAGCACTGAAAAGTTTGTAGTAGGGGTTACAAACGGGCGAGAGAGGGACATGTCGCAAGTCTCTGATGGAATGGTCGAAAGGATACTGAGAGCTTGGTTGTTGCTCAGCTATGTGTGATGTGATGCGTGATGCATTGAATCAATCCCCTTAGTGGGGTGCCCTGCTTTCCCTTTTATAGGCCAAGGGGGAGCATGGATCATAGATGGGAGAGAAAAGTAAAATGAGAGGCAAATGAAGTCTTAAAAGGACGCCAGGTCTTCCTTTTCCTCTATGCGGGCCCTCCTGACATGGCAGGCGGTGGTAGGGATAGCCCCACACCGGGCGCATGGCCGCTGATCCTGATAGAGCTACGCTGGGCGTCTGTCCGCTGACAATATCATGTCCTGACATTGTCAGCGGGTTTGTCACGTCCCATCCTGCCCTGGTGGGCAGCGCGGTGGACCAGGGTGCTGATCAGCGGCCACACGGTGAGCAGGCAGCACAGTGACTGCACGTGCGTTACTATGGGTGATGCGAGTTTCTTTCTAGACCGTAGCGGTTGTCGTTAGCTTCCGTAAGGATCCCTGTCCGAGGGCAAATGACGGTCGCCCACAACACTGTAGGGCAAATGTCGGCGCCTACAACACTGTTTGGGCTCTGACATGTCTGGAAGGTCGCAAAGCACCCTTCTGGCATGGCTTGACGGTACTACCCTGTAGGGATGCAGGGTACGATCCTTGGTATTGCATTTGACTTTGAGCGCCTTGCATTATCTGCTCCATGTGTTGTTTATAAAGAAGTCGTGCGCAAACATCGGGTGAGGCAGGCCAGCCCTCAGACGTTGGGCAAGACGAAAACAGCCCTCAGACATCGGGCGAGGCAGAGCTAGCGGAACCAACCCTCAGACATCAGGCGAGGCAGAGCCAGCCCTCAGATGTCGGGTGAGGCAGAAACAGCCCTCAGACGTTGGGCGAGATGGAGCCAGCGGAGCCAACCCTCGGGGGTTAGGCGAGGCGAAAATAGCCCTCAAACGTCGGGCGACGTGGAACCAGCGGAGCCAACCCTCAGGCGTCGGGCGAGGCACAAACAGCCCTCAGATGTTGGGCGAGGAGAAGACAGCCCTCAGACGTCGGGCGAGGCAAAGCCCGCGGAGCCAACCCTTAGGGGTCGGGCAAGGCAGAAACAGCTCTCAGATGTCGGGTGGGGCAGAGCCAACCCTCGGGGGTCGGGCGAGGCAAAAATAGCCCTCAGACATCGGGCGAGGAGGAGCTAACCCTTGGGAGCTAGCCGAGGACGACTCGACCCTCGGGGCCGGACGAGGCGGAGCCCGCGACCTTGGTGGCTGGATGAGGCGGTGCCTAGCGAGAGGTGCAGTCGTGCTCCTGATGCTTTGGATGAATTAATGTTGATGGTTATTAGCTCCTTCTCTTTAGGTACCCTACTTATTGGCCCGCAATAGTAGCCTCTGAGCCCCCGGGCGATTTAAGTAGAATTAGTTGGGGTTTTTTTGACTTGCCAGCAGGTGCGCGTGAGCGCACCCGGTGGGTGTAGCCCCCGAGCCTGCAGAGGAGTGGAACACTTCTTCGGAGGTTTTTTCAACTTGCCAGCAGGTGCGTGTGAGCGCACCCGGTGGGTGTAGCCCCTGAGCCTACAGAGGAGTGGAACACTCCTTCGAAGGTTTTTTTTCACAACGGAGGACTCTGAGGGCCATGGTCTTCTCTTGTCCCCCATGACGTGTCCTGGGGACGGCGATTCCTTCTTGCCGAGGTCGGACCCTTCACGGGTGTGGCCGTGAGACTTAATGGTTTGTTAGCTAGATAATTCGATTGGGTCCCGGCATCCCGTTCGCAGGGATCCGGCCAGGGTAAGCCTTACTAAGACTTGATCGAGGGCTGAGATCCCGATGACACTCCCGCGCCTGAGTACTGGCCACTTACGGGCCCATCCCTTATCCTAAGGGGGCCTTGGGACGGCCATCGAAACTGTTGATGGGCCAGCCCTCAAACTCCAGGGCCTAGGCAGGCCGTAGAAACGCTTTTTTGATCCGTATTACTCTTATTCGCAATGAGTCTCGGTCCGCCCGGGGAGGCAAAACGTTTGATGAGTTTCCCAAAGGAAAGGATAGGGATTGCGTGCGCATATCCTACGGCATGACGTTGTGGTAGATCGTGGCAGGCGTGGAGATCCAGGCGGACGGTTGGTTTCCTTGCATTCGTCGCCCCTATAAAACCAAAGAGTTCGCCCACAGGGTTTCGTACTTTGCCTCCTTGCCTTTGCATCTGCAACCTCCGCCACCAATCACCTAAGCCCCCTGCATCCGCATCTTTGCCGCCGTCGAGTTTGAATCCTCCCACTCCCATCTTCCAATGGAGCCGTGGTGCCGCTCTGACATCACCCTCCAGCGCATGGAGGGCCTTGTCCGCCGCGGTCTTCTCTGTGCGCGGACCGCCGCCGAGGAGTGGCGGCTGCCTAGCGAGGAGGATGTGCTGTCACCACCCGACAGCTACGTCGTGTCCTTCGCTCACTTCCACGAGCGGGGATTCGCCACCCCCGCCCACAAGTTCCTTCGAGGACTGCTACACTACTACAAGGTAGAGTTGCAACACCTTAATCCCAACAAAATCTAGCACATTATGGTGTTCATCGCCCTGTGTGAGGGATTCCTAGGGATTAGTCCCCACTTCAACCTGTGGCGGTACTTCTTTGCTGTCACCCTCCTGAAGAAGCGGGAGAAGAAGCAGGAGTTGAACACGCCGATGGGATGCGCCGGCATCCAGCTCCACAACAACCGGGTCAGCGAGTACCCGCCGATGCATCTGTTGACCTCCAACAAGGGGTGGCATTGCATTGGTTCTACATCAAGAACGACATAGCCGCCCCCTTGCCAGAGTTCATCGGGCACCTCATCGAAGAGGTCCTAGACTCATGGAGGAAGTGGGGAGTCCCAAAGAAAGACAGGAAGAGGATCCAGGACCATCTCACCGCCCTCTGAATCCTGAAGGAGAAGGGCGTGAAGGGGTCTGGGATCATTGGCGCCTACCACATGAGGAGAGTGGCGCCACTGATGAGGCACGCGCTTCCCCTGTACACGATGGCGCCTAAGGCGTCATTTGAGGGGACAGCGCTCGTTGAGGGAGCGCTCTCCCCCTCTGAGGTAGCGCAGCGCATCAAGGAGGTGATGGAGCCTCCACAGGACGACGCCGGCACTCTCCTTGAGTTCATGCATCCGGTGCCGAGGCACTCTCTAATGCGGCTAGAGCCGGGGTACATCATCTTTGTAAGTTTCCTTTCCTTATGCCTCCTTTTTGACTGAACTCCTGACCCCTTGATGCTCATATTAAGATAGGGGGACCAGCCGAGGAAACTCATCCTCACGGACCACCCGGCTCCACTGTCGAAGGACCTGTCCATGACGGTGGCCAACAGCGTCGAGGCCAAGCGGTAGAGGAACACGAAGGAGGACGAGAGGAGGAAGAAGCAGCAGAAGCTACGGGCATGGGAGCGAGTGGAGGACATGGACAGTGACAATGACGATGACAAGGAAGACGATGAGGTAGTTACGGACACCGAGTGGGATGACCTTGAGAGCGAGGATACGTTGACAGGTATTCGCTCGTCCTTACAGGGACCCTTCCTATTTCATACAGGGAAGGACATGTCCGTGAGGCCGGAGGAGGCGGGCTGGACCATCCGCCTGCCCCAAGAGCCCGCAGGGGCGGCCGGATCCGCCACTGCCCCCGAGGTGCTAGTGGAGGGGGCGGCCCTACTATCATGCCTCAAGAGCCAGCGGGGGCGGGCGGATCCGTCGCCATGCCCGAGGGGCCGATGGAGGGGGGTGGCTCCACCGCCGCACCCCCCGGATGCAAGGGAAGCGAGCCCCTCTGCCCGAGAGCAGGGGGTGGGCCCAAAACAGCTCCGTCTCGATGAGGTGAAGCAGGGACCTGGGGGTTCATCCCCCAAACGTATCCAACGCCCAACAACGCCAATGTAAGTCATCAACTCCTCTGTTTTCTCTGTTTTCTCTGTTTTCGGCGTCACTTATGCCTTTTGTTTCTTGCAGCGTCTTGAGACAGGGCAGCTTTTTGGCGTTGGCGCCCAAGAAGAGCGTCGCCCTTTAGGCGAGGTGGCGGCCAACATCGCACCCATCTCAGGAGGGAGCTGCTCCAGTGCGACTGCGTCGCCGGTCGGTGAGGCATCGCTCATGGTTGCACCTGTGCCCTTAGCGGGACAAATGAGCACCGAGGCTGAGGGAGCGCCCTCGGAGGTCACCGAGCAATCGGCGATGGAGGCGATTACGCTGTTGACATCGGAGCGGACGGAGCTGCCGCTTGTGCTTGTGGCACCGACTACGGTGGGCACGCCGCTGTCGGTCGAGGCCCCACCGACGTAGGCAGAGGTGGCAGCGACTGCGACAAGCTAGGTGCAGTTGGATGCAGCCGTGGTAGTGCCTGAGGAAGTGGCATGATCTGCGCCATCGGTAGCCCAAGTGACGGCGGTTGACGTGGGCCGGACGGAGGAGGACATGGCCGAGGGGTCCTCGGATGTTGCGGCGGTGGCAGAGTGGACCGAAGGGGAATGGTCCCTGGCTGTGATATCAGGGGCAGCCATTCACCCACGCGAGGCAAGCCCCTGCTCTGGTGGATGAACCCGCAAGACCCGATGTCGACACTCTTCGCCCTCGACGATGCTACTGAGAGCATGGAGCGGGAGAGTCTTGACGAGGCGATTGCGGCTGCGATAAAAGCCTTGGACCATGCCAGGGATGCCCTACGCAAAGTCATCATTTCCACTGGCCATGTATTCACTCAATCTTGCCTCTCGCCCCCCTTTTTTCTTCATGTATTTTTGTGTTCTAACCTTTATGTTTTTTCAGTCCCTTATCGCTCGCAGCCAGAAGAAATCCCGGTTCCTTCACGAGCAGAAGGATAACTGGGACCACCTCATCAAAGAGGCCTGGCTGCGCAAGGTGGTGACCGCCCAGCTTGCTGCCGCCCAATAGAGGGTGGCCAAGCTAGCTCCCCTTACCGAGGAGGCAGCTAGTCTCTATCTGTAGGAGGCCGAGGCCCATCGGCATGAGGAGGAAACTGAGAGGGCATTCGAGGCCCCATCAGTGAGGGTGCAACAGGATGAGGAGGAGGCCGATAGAGTCAAGAGGGAGTGAGACTAGCTGCTCCAGAGGGATGCTGAGGCCTGCCAGTGGGTCCTCAACTTCCTGGCCGAGGCTGAGAAGGAGCGGGACTTGAAGCTAGCTGCTGAAGAGAAGTTCACCGCCCTGGAGCGGAGGGTGATTCAAGATGCCGAGGCGGTCGACCGGCTGTGTAAGGAGCGAGACGAGCTGCTCCAAACCACGGGGAGACTCCGCTCAGAGCGTGGCATGGCCCGCGAGGAGCGCGACCAGGCTGTCCGAGAGCACGACGAGGCGCAGCAGAGGGTCGGCTCCCTCGAGGCCAAGCTCAGAACCATGACAACCCGGAGGCTGGAGACCGAGAGCGTCTCCACCGGGCTAGCCATGGAGCTCATCGAGGTGTCGAGCAACCTTCAGGTGGAGAGCGATGAGCACGATCTCCTAAGCGCTGCCCTCGGAGTGGTCTACGATGACCTAGAGATGGTGTGGTCAGAGGGGACCAGCTCGCTTGCGGCTCGTGCCGTAGATATCATGGCACGGGTGCGCCAGCTCAAGAGGGAAGCTCTTCGCTCTGGGATCACCCAAGCCTTTGCGATTGCTCATTCGCATTACGTGGACAACATCGACTTGGAGACGATGAGCCTCGATTTCGCACCTGGCTACAAAGCCTCCAAACTAGATTAGATAGAGGCGGCGGTGGCTCCTCTTGCGCAAGACCTGGTGAATAGAGTTGAAGATATAGTTCTCCCCCAGAGGGGGTAGTTAGTCAAATAGGTCGGATGAATTCGAATGAACATTATTGTAATCTGTGGACAAGTGCCGATCCTTATGTATCATAAAAACAATTTTGTAACTTCATTTTATTTGATTGAACTTGTTTTCTTCCCTCTTTGTATGCGACAAAAGGGGCTCACATATTCCGACCCTTCTGTTTGTTAAGACTGTAGGGCCCGAGGTGTAAGAGGAGAACTTCGATCACGCTAATGAGCAAGGACACCGTAGCCACCGAGGCATAGACTTTTTGCAGTCCGACCAGGGATGCTTAGTTGTTTGTTTCCACAAACCATGCCTCTAGGCTTAGCATGAGGAAGAGGTTTGATGTGGCGACTGTTTTAGAAAAGGTGTACTTATACCATTATCAGCCCTCGAGTGAAATTTGACCCATTGCCGTTGCTGGGGTCGGATGTCACTGAAAATCAAGGAGAGGATAGCGAAACTTAGGAGAAAGCATCTCTTGTATTCGCATGTATCCCCTCCCTAGGATCTTAGTTATCATTCTACGACCATACGTTTGGTCTCCTTGCAAGTCCAACCTTCCTCGAGCCCCCGCGTGTGGCGGGGATTCGGTCAAGGGTCGACTCGTTTTTGTGATCGTCGCCCCATCCACGGTTTCCGTAACCGGAGGGGTTGAGTTAACATCACTTGCCTTGATGGCTCGAGCAACGAGCTCGGTGAGTGTGCTAACGGGCATGTTTGAGTGGAATCCGGTTCCGTTGCTTGTGATAGGGTCGACAAAGCCCTTGTGTGGCATTCCATTGCTCCTTAACCCACCTTCCAATAGATTCCCCCTCAATGGGGATTCTATGGGCCCGGCTGGAGGTTAGGATCAAACGAGAAGGTTGAGATGACCTTGTCCGCTTCTAGGTAGGACGGGCAAAAGCCGCTGGGGCTCATCTACATTTTCCCCTTGGCTTTTGCTCAACGTGAGGTGCCTCGGGCCCTTCACGAGCCAGCCTTCGAACCTTGGTCTCTTGATCTTAGATCGGGCAGCTTGAGCCCCCAAACCCCATGGGGTTTAGTAGGGGTCGGCTGTGATTCATGCGTCACCCCGTCCTCGGTTTCCTCAACCGGAGGAGCTAAACTAACAACACTTGCCTTGATGGCTCGAGTGTCGTGCTCGGTGAGCTCGCTAACGGGCATGTTTGAGTGGAATTCGGGTCCGTCATCCACTGACGGGCTCGACAGAGCCCTCTTGTGGCATTCCTATACTTCATGACCCACCTCCTAGAAGATGCTCGAGTCATTCGATAGGCTCGGGTGGCCCGTTGGCCTCTCCTCGGCGGAGATTCTATGGGCTTGGCTCGAGGTTAGAATCGAACGAAAAGGGTCGAGATGTCCCTATCCGCTTCTGAGCGGGGTCGGGCAAGGCCGCTAGGGCTCATCTCATTTTTTTCTCCCCTGGCTCTGTTTGACGCGAGGCGGCCTCGATCCCTTCGTGGGTCGGCCTTCCAACCTCGGTCGATTATCGCTCATATCGAATGAGACGACTACCGCTTCATGACGTGATGTGAAGCGTTGTGATGCAGCAATTGCATATGCAATGCTTGGATGTATGGGATGAATGCATGAATGAATGTATGAATGAATGAAAATGGATGAATGAATGGTCATATAAAGTAAAAGCGAGGGTCGGTAATGTTACCTTGATGGCATGAGTGACGGGTTCTGGGAGCTCTTACCGGATATGTTTGCGCGGGGGTCCGGGTTTGACGTTCATGATGGGGCTGGTGTAACCTGCACAAGCATCCAGTCTTTCGTATCTGTCTCTTGACAGCGACCCAACCCATTTGATCAACTTCAGACGACCTGATAGCCTCTCCCTGATGGAGATTCCGCAGGTAGGCCCCTCCAACCCTTCCCAAGAAGGTGAAGGCTAAAGCTTAGAGTGCGGAGATAAAGACTCTAGTCACGCTGGCGGACAAAAACGTCATAGCCGCTGGGGCATAGTGTCCTAGCGGTCCGACTAGGCTTACTTAAAGTTTGCGCCCGCACACCGTGCCTCCAGTTTTTAAACATAAGAAGGGGCCGGGCAAAGAGAATGTCTAGCGAATAGACACTCTCGCCAGCCCCTGAGCGATGTCCGACCCCCTGCCGTTGCTGGGGTCGAAGGCTCGGTAGCAAAATTAATACGTAAAGTAAGCAAGTAAGGGTGCTCGTCTCTCGGCGGCGGTTTTGAGCCGTTTGATTGACCTAGGCACCGATTTTACCTCGATGGTAAGAGTGATGGGTTCGGAAAGCCTCCCCCAGATACGAGCGTGATCCTGTCTGCTCCTTACCCGTTTCTTATTAGTGGCCAAGTCGTCCGTTTGACTCGCGTTACCTGTTGAGACAAGATTTCCTGTGGAAATAGAAGATGAGAACATCCTGCACAAGAATTTAGTTTAGGCAGATAAGCTAAGCGATGAACTTGTGCAAAAATGGACAAGCTCTTAAACTTTGTTACAACAAATAGCCTTTTAGCTCTTCTCTCCCTTTTTGTAAAAAAGGTTTAGTGCATTCCGACCCTTTTCATAGTTAAGTTCATAAAGCTCTGAGTGTGGGTGAGCCAACTCGATCACCTTTGGGGTGTGGGTTTCTCATGATCCAACCAGTTATACTCGAGCTTGTTCTCGAAAACCTAGCTCCTAGGCCTTAACATGAGAAAAGAGGGTAGACACAGAGAATGTTTGTAGGATAAATGTACTCATATCGGCCCTCGAGTGAGGCCTAGCCCCTTGCAGTTGCTGGGGTCGGATGTCACAAAGGATCGGGGAGTTTTGATAACTTGGCCCGATAAGGAAAAGCGTGCATTTATTAGGGGTAAAAGCGGCGTAGCTGCTCGATGTTCTAGGCATTGGTGAAGATTTCACCGTCGATGGTCTTGAGCTTGTAGGCGCCTGGACGGAGCAGCTCCGTAACTACGTATGGTGCCTCCCACGGTAGGGAGAGCTTGTGGCGATTCTTGTTGCTTTGGATGAGGCGAAGGACCAAGTCCCCAACGTTGAAGGCCCGACCCCACACTCGTCGGTTGTGGTACCATCGCAACGCCTGTTGGTACATGGATGAGCGGAGGAGGTCAACGTCACGCACTTCATCCAGCTGGTCCATGGCGTCCTTGAGGGACGCCTTGGCTCCCTGTTCGTCATATGCCCTGATCCTTGGCGCTCTATAGTCGAGGTCGGTTGAGAGGATCGCCTCGGAACCGTAGACCATGAAGAAGGGTGTGTAGCCGGTGGCTCGACTGGGGCTTGTCCTCAGGCTCTAGAGTACTGAAGGAAGCTCGGCGATCCAGCGTGCGCCAAACTTGTTCTACCAGTTGAAGATCCTAGGCTTGAGGCCCTGTAGGACCATGCCATTCGTGCGTTCAACCTGCCCGTTCGTTCAGGGGTGCGCGACGGCGGCCCAATCGATCCGGATGTGGTATTCATCGCAGAATCGAAGAAACTTTTTTCCGGTGAACTGCATGTCGTTGTCCATAATGATGGAGTTTGGGACTCCAAAGCGATGGACGATGTCGAGGAAGAACAGCACGACCTGCTCAGATTTGATCACAGAGATTGGCCGAGCTTCTATCCACTTTGTAAACTTGTCTATGGTGACAAGCAACTGGGTATAGCCCCCAGGCGCTTTTTTGAGAGGTCCAACCAGATCGAGCCCCCACACCACGAACGGCCTTGTGATGGGGATCGTCTGGAGCGCTTGGGCCGGTACGTGAGTTTGTCGAGCATAGTATTGACACCCTTTGCAAGTGCGCACGATCTGCTCAGCATCGGTTACTGCGGTAGGCCAGTAGAAGCCATGTCGGAACACGTTTTTGACCAAGGTTCTAAGCGCGGCGTGGTGACCACATACCCCACCGTGGATATCACTCAGCAAGCGCTTCCCTTATTTGATGGGGTTGTAGTGTTGTAGGATCCCGGTGTGGCTCCGCTTGTAGAGTTCGCCCTCCACAAGAACAAAGGACTTGGCGCGACGTGCGAGCCGTCGAGCCTCCATCTTGTCCATCGGTAGCACATCACGGAGGAGGTAGTTGAGGTAGAGTGTCCTCCAGTCGACCAGAGGGTCAGGCTCTATCGCTGGGTCCTCTTCGAGCTCCATGACTTTGGGGCCGGATGGAGCCGACGGTTGGTCAGCCCCCGAGCCTAGATTGGACGGACCGTCACGACCCTATTCCGACTCCTCGTAGCGAACCGAGGGCATGTGCTGGTTGCTGGCGAAGATGCCCATTGGCACCAGCTCTCGACCGGATGCTGCTTTCGCAAGCACGTGGGCCGCCTCGTTGAGGCACCTCGGGATGTGATTGAGCTCGAGGCCGCCGAACTTGTCCTCCAACCAGCGGACTTCTTGGCAGTAAGCAGCCATCTTGGCGTCATGGTAGCCTAACTCCTTCATGACTTGGTCGATGACCAGCTAGGAATCTCCACGAACGTCGAGGCATCGGATGCCCAACTCAATGGTAATGCGTAGGCCATTGATGAGCGCCTCATATTCGGCCACATTGTTGGAGGAGGGGAAATAGAGACGGACCATGTACCTCATGCGTACCCCAAGGGGTGACATGAAGACCAGCCCTGCGCCGGCTCCCTTTTTCATCAGCGATCCATCGAAGTACATCGTCCAGTATTCTTGATCGACGACCGCTGGTGGCATTTGGACCTCGGTCCACTCCACGACGAAATCAGCTAACACCTAGGATTTGATGGCCATACGGGACGCATACACAATGCCCTAACCCATCAGCTCGAGTGCCCATTTCTCTGTTCTTCCCGTGGCATCCTGGTTTTGGACGACCTCACCGAGGGGGAAGGATGTCACAACTGTCATCGGATGTGACTCAAAGTAGTGGTGTAGCTTCCTCTCGGTGATGAGGACAGCATATAGAAGCTTCTGGATTTGGGGGTAGCGGGTCTTTGAGTCAGATAGGACCTCGCTGATCAAGTACATAGGGCGCTGTAATTTGAGGGTGTGCCCCTCTTCTTCCCTCTCCCCTACCAGGGTGGCGCTGACCACTTGCGTGGTGGCCGCAATGTAGAGCAAAAGGGGTTCTCCATCGGTAGGAGGAACCAGGATCGGGGCCTTCGTCAGAAGTAGCTTGACCATGTCAAGTGCCTCCTGGGCCTCAGATGTCCATTCGAAGTGGTCGGCCTTCTTCAGAAGTCGATAAAGGGGGAGACCTCATTCGCCGAGGCACGAGATGAAGTGGCTAAGCACGATGAGGCACCTGTAAGAACTCATACTCCTTTATGTTTTGAATCGGGCCCATCCTAGTGATGGCTGAGATCTTCTCCAGGTTGGCTTCAATGCCACGCTCGGAGACGATGAAACCAAGCAGCATGCCCCTCAGGACCCCAAAAACGCACTTCTCGGGATTGAGTTTGATGCCGTTTGCTTGGAGTTTTGCAAAGGTCTGCTCAAGATCAGCTACGAGGTGGTCAGCCTATTTGGACTTTACCACGATGTCGTCAACGTAGGCCTCAACGGTCCGCCTGATGGGGTCTTCAAAACACTTGAGCATACAACACTGGTATGTAGCCCCAGCGTTCTTCAGACCGAACGACATTGTGACGTAGCAGAACGATCCAAAGGGGGTGATGAAAGATGTCGCGAGCTGGTCAGACTCTTTCATCGCAATTTGATGGTATCCGGAGTATGCATCAAGGAAGCAGAGGGTTTCGCACCCCGAGGTAGAGTCAACTATTTGCTCTATGCGTGGCAAAGAAAACGGATCATTTGGGCACACCTTGTTGAGACCCATGTAGTCAACACACATCCTCCATTTTCCATTCTTCTTTCGTACAAGAACGAGATTGGCTAACCACTCTGGGTGGTATACTTCCTTGATGAATCCAGCCGCCAAAAGCTTTGCGATCTCTTCGCTGATGGTCCTGCATTTCCCCTCATTGAAGCGACGCAGGTGTTGTTTTACCGGCTTCGAGCCTAGGCGGATCTTTAAGGCCTGCTCAGTGACTTCCCTCGGAATGCCTGGCATGTTTGAGGGTTTCCACACAAAGATGTCTCTATTAGCGCGGAGGAAGCCAATGAGTGTGCTTTCCTATTCGGAGGAAAGCATGGTACCAATGCGCACCATTTTGCCCTCGGTGTTCTCGAGAGGTCGAGGACCTCCTTAGAGCCTTCCGGCTGGCTCAAGGATCTGGTGACCATTTGGGGTCGGGTGCCTCTTGGCGACCTCCTACATGAGGTCTGCGAGCTCTCCGGGAGGCTGACGATCGCCACGACGTGATCGCAGCACTCAACTTCAGACTCGTGAGGCACGCTAAAAGGAGGTGCCAACGGTGATGACCCGCCTAGGCCCGGCATCTTTCACTTTTGAGGTAGGTGTAGTTGGGGACGACCATGAACTTCGCGTAGCATGGTCGTCCTAGGATGGCGTGGTAGGTTCCGTGGAACCCAACCACATCGAAGGTGAGGGTCTCCGTCCTATAGTTGGACGGTCCCCCGAAGGTGACGGGTAGATCGATCTGCCCAAGTGGCATGGCACGCTTTCTAGGCACGCGTATTTGTGGAAAGGTGCTCGGTCGGGGGACGCTTTCGGTCGATGCGCATGGCGTCGAGTGTCTCAGCGTACATGATGTTGAGGCCACTGCCCCCATCCATCAGTACCTTGGTGATCCGCTTTGTATCGATGATCGGGTCGACCATGAGTGGATATCACCCCGGTTGCGGGACGCTCTCCGGGTGGTTGGGCCGATCGAAGCTTATGGCAAACTCTAACCACCGAAGGAAGGCAGGCATGGCCGGTTCGGTCGTATAGACCTCACGGCGTGCGATCTTCTAGCGGCGCTTGGAGTCATAGGCCGCCGATCCTCCGAAGATCATGAGGCAGCCATCTGGTGTCGAAAAGTCATCATCTTTCCCCTCGGCGTCGTCCGTGGTCGGATCAGGGTCCTTCTCGTGCTCCCCTTTGTTTGAGCCTCCGGACAAGAACCGTCTCATGAGGCCACAATCCTTGTATAGATGCTTAACGGAAAAGGCATGGTTCGGGCATGGTCCCTCGAGCAGTTTCTCAAAGTGGCTCGGAGTGCCCTCCGCGGGCTTCCGACCACCCCTGTGGTCTGCGGCGGCCACGAGAGAGCCCTCGCACCACTGCTTGTTCTTCTTGTTGGTGGGACAATTCGAGGCGCCTTCGCCGACGTCCTCGTCTAGTCTCGTCTTGCCTTTGAGGCGGTCGAAAATCGCTCCGACTGCTTCTTCGCCCGATGCATGGCTGGTGGCGATGTTTAGGAGTTCCTTGGTCATTTATGGGCCCTTGCGTCCCAGCTTGTGAACCAGAGACTCGCAGGTGGTCCTAGACAGGAAAGCTCCTATAACGTCGGCGTCGGCGACGTTAGGTAGCTCGTTGCATTGATGGGAGAAATGTCGAATGTACCCACGGAGGGTTTCACCGGCCTTCTGTCGGCAGTTCTTGAGGTCCCATGGGTTCCTAGGGCGCTTGTATGTGCCCTAGAAGTTTCCCACAAAGATCTCCTTCAGGTCCGCCCAACTCTGGATTCTGTTGGACGGCAGGTGTTCCAACCATGTTCGTGCCTAATCGGCCAAGAACAGTGGAAGGTTGCGGATAATAAAATAGTTATTATCTACACCACCGGCCTGTCAGGCAAGCCGATAATCCTTGAGCCATAGTCCGGGGTTTGTCTCCCCAGAGTACTTTAGGATGTTGGTTGATGGCCGGTACCTTGGCGGGAAGGCAGCGTTGAGGATGTGTCGGCCGAAGGCCTGAGGCCCTGGCAGGCCGGGGCTCAGGCTTCAGTCCTTGTCGTTGTCGTAACATCTGCCACAGCGAGGGTGATAGCCATGGCTAGCTCCCCCTCTTGGGTCATCATGGGTACGCCTGCGAGCGTTGAAGGTGTCGCGTGAGTCACGGTTGCGGCCGAGAAGCTGATGTATCGGGACCGTGGCGCGCTACCTATCGCCTTGTGGCGCTTGGTGGACCAACGCGTCTCTGCTGGGGCTCTCAGAGAGTGTGCATTGGCAGGCGTCGAGCTCGCGTCGCTGAGACAATGAGCTCTCAGCATGCTACGGTGTACGAATCTCATGGTGGGCCCAACGATCCTCGGGCGTCGTGGCCTCTAGAAGACCATGGAGCAAGGCCGCTGTAGAGGTGATGTTCTGGCTTGCCCGGGCGAAGCGAGGGAGGGCTTCATCGTCTGCGATGATCCTCCGGTTCATGTCACGGGCCATGGCACGTGTGCGCCCACCGTCTCAGTGGCGCTCGATCTCCCGATCGAGCTCCGCGCATTCCTGCTCGAGCTAGAGTCGCGCTTCCTTGATCTCTCGGTGTCGGGCTTTCAGCTACTCCACCCTCATGCGAGGTGGGGCTGATGTCTCCTCCTCGGCCTCGTTGTCGTGGTCGTTCACCAGGGTAGCCTCCTCCTCGGGGATGCTTTCGACGTGTCCCTCGAGGGTACCTGTCATGAAGCATTCACGAGAGGGGTGATGGCTCCCCCTACTGGAGTCAGAGCCAGAGGGCGACTCTCGCTCCTCTGCGAGGAGGTTGTGGAAAGATTATGCGACGTGTTCGATCACCCCTATGAACTCGTTGTTCGTGGGGGACCGGATCATGCGTTGTGCCACAAGGTGGCTAACGGTCCCCGCAGCGTTGCGGAGACCGAACGGAAGCACTGTCGGGGCGCTGTGTATGAGGTGTTCCAGAGAGGGGTTTCCCTCCAGCGAGTTGCACCATGTCGTTGGCGTAAGAGAAGGTGAGGCAACGCGGATCCTCCCTGGACATTTGGGGTCCTAGGGAGCGGCCGAGTGGGCACTCAAGCCTCCCATAGTCGAGGCCGATGGAGGAGAGGTTGGATGGCGGCGTGAGCCAATGCCAACTCTCCTCCCACCGTGATGATGAAGTCTAGGTCCCCGAAGCGCACGTGTGCCCGAGACCCCGCCCGATGCCGTGACTAGCCATCGTGGCACGATATTAATGTCAAGACGTGCAAAGGCCCCTACCTGGCGTGCCAACTATCGGTGTTTCAAGTAAACACCAACAAGTAAATTTGTGTTATTGCGTCTGACCCGGATGGTGTGCTAAAAGACACAAGGTTTATACTGGTTCAGGCAGAATGTCCCTACGTTCAGTTTGTGGCTATTGCTCGTGTTATTAGCACTGAAAAGTTTGTAGTAGGGGTTACAAACGGGCGAGAGAGGGACAGGTCGCAAGTCTCTGATGGAATGGTCGAAAGGAAGTTGAAAGCTTGGTTGCCACTCAGCTATGTGTGATGTGATGCGTGATGCGTTGAATCGATCCCCTTAGTGGGGTGCCCTGCTTTCCCTTTTATAGGCCAAGGGGGAGCATGGATCATAGATGGGAGAGAAAAGTAAAACGAGAGGCAAAGGAAGTCTTAAAAGGACGTCGGGTCTTCCTTTTCCTCCGTGCGGGCCCTCCTGACATGGCAGGCGGTGGAAGGATAGCCACCCGCCAGCGCATGGCCGCTAACACTCGACAGAGCTCTATTTGGACGTCTATCCGCTAACAATGTCATGTCTTGACATTGTCAATGGGTTTGTCACGTCCCATCCATCCCGTGGTGGCGGCGTGATGGACCAAGGTGCTGATTAGTGGCCACACGGGAAGCGAAAAGACCTGAGAATCGCACGTCCGTTCTATCGTGGGTGATGCGAGTTTCCTACGGACCTTAGCGGTTGTCGTTAGCTTCACATGAGATCCGTGTCCGAGGGCAAATGACGGCAGCCCACAACACTGTAGGGCAAATGTCAGCGCCTACAACACTATTCGGGCTCTGACATGCCTGGAAGGTCGCAAAGCACCCTTCTGTCATGGTCTCGACGCATGCGCCCTACTGAGGGATCACGGTACGGTCCTTGGTATTGCGTTTGACTTTGGCGCCTTGCCTTATCTCTCTCCGTCGTTGTTTATAAAAAGGTGTGTGAGACATAGGGTGAGGCGAGCCAGCTCTCATCGTCGGGCAAGCGGAGCCGACCCTCAAACGTCGGGAGAGGCGAAAACAGCCCTCGGACGCCGGGCGAGGCCGAGCCAACCCTCGGGGGTCGGGCGAGGCGGAACAACCTCGAGGCGTCAGGCGGAGGGAGCCAACCCTCGGGGTCGGGCGAGGAGGAAACAGCCCTCAGACGTTGGGTGAGGCGGAGCCAGCCCTAAGATGTCGGGTGAGGCGGAGACAGCCCTCAGACGTCAGGCGAGGCGGAGCCAACCCTCGGGGGTCGGGCGAGGCGGAAACAGCCCTCAGACGTCGGGCGAGGCAGAGCCAGCGGAGCTAACCCTCTGGGGTCGGGCGAGGCGGAAACATCCCTTAGACATCGAGCGAGGTGGAACCAGCCCTAAGACGTCGGGCGAGGCGGAGACAACCCTCAGATGTCGGGCGAGGCGGAGCTAACCCTTGGGAGCCAGCCGAGGCCGACCTGACCCTCGGGGCCGGACGAGGCAGAGCCCGCGACCTTGGTGGTTGGATGAGGCGGTGCCCAGCGAGATGTGCAGTCGTGCTCATGATGCTTTGGATGAATCAATGTTGATGGTTATTAACTCCTTGTCTTTGGGTACCCTACTTATTAGCCTCCGACACGGGTGCTACACTAAACTTATAGCTTGGAGTAGCATATAGCAGTAGATACAAAAAGATAGCTCATGTGCTACGTACACTTACGGCCACGCGGTTGGCCTGTTTGAACCGTCACTGAAGTATACTCCGTGGGCATGGACTGTGGTACGTTGAGGGCAATTTCCCGCCAGATGCAGGAGTGGAGGTATATTCACTTGGTCACATCTCGTGAAAGTGCGAATCTTTGACTGAGCTAGCTGCATGCCACTTGCCACGTGCGAAAAGTTCACCAACCGACCGACATTGCGCCGCCTATATATCATCATCCCCCCGCAGTCAGAAGTGCGCGGTGCAGACATGTCTCTGCAAATTCGCTCTCTAGCTGGCTCCAGTTCGCTTTGGTCGCCGCGCGTCAGTTTTGATGGAAATGCACCACCACAAATGGTTCCGTTCCATGCACATGCAGCGCTAGCTCGCGTTGCGCGACACACGACGTAGTAAGTTGGCAATACCAGTGATGCGCCGCGTGCAGCGTGCTCCATCATCCATCGATAAAGTAGATACACTTGCAGCTGCTATAGCACGAGCGGCCGACCGGGGGTGTCTTCCACTTTTGTCTGATTCTGAAAGCGTGTGATGCGATTGGGTCACGAGTAGAAATTTCACCAGGTTTTGCATAGACCATCCAAAGGTACCTTATGCATGAAGGCATTAGAGGCATGCACCCCCTCTAGCTTTTGAACTTGCCCTCGCGTTGCTCTCTTAACCTTCGACGACGCACGGCTCTCCGGTCGAGCTAGCCACTCGCACTAGTATAAAATGCACACGCTCCCATCGATCGGCCAATGTGTGTGTGCATGCAGTGCATCATTTTTCTTTCTTATATGCATATTAAGATCGAGCTCAGTTTAACTCTCCACTCTCCAGTCGTCGTCGTCGTCGTCGTCACAGTGGACAGTGGCACGGAGGCAAGCCGTGCACGGCACACGTCCACCGTCCACGGTCCACAAGATGATGAAGCTTTCACGCCCCGTGCACGCGACGATCCTAACGCTGCTCCTGCTCGCTTGCCACAGTTTCCAGCTCTCCGACTGCGCCAAACCATCGTCGTCGACTCCGAGGGAGAAAAAAGCCGCGGTTTCCCTCTGCTCACCGCCATGACGCCGAGGACGACGCGCACCTGCCCGGAGCGGCCGATGGTTGGCGACGTCGTCGAGAAGACCAACGACGCTGCTGCCCGCGCGGCACCGTCGTCCGATGCATGCGACGACACCTGTGCAGCAGGGCAAGGAAGAGGAAGGCGTTGGGTCGAGGCCGTGGCAGCAGCAGAGGACCGGAGTTCTCCGGCGGGCTGCGCTGCTGCTGCTGCGCTCGAGGTTGCCGAGGCGGTTTCTTGCAGCTGCATCAGGAGTGGAGTCAGGCACGGACGGAGCCGGGCCGTCGTGCCACTCGCACGACGTTCACATAAACTGCCCGCCGCCGTCGAAGCGCTAGTAACAGGCCCAGCTCGAGTGCGTGGTTCCATCTTTTCTTTTGGGCCTTCGTCTACAAATATTTCCTTTGTCTGCAACTATTCGGTGTGCGTTGACGACTGTCGACCTCTCCAGAAAAGAAATGGTTCGGTAATCCAGCAATCGGGTCAAAATGTAAATGTAGGAAATCCTACCCTGATTTCAGAAAAAATAGAGAAGGAACAGGACGTCTAGTTGACTACTCCGTACTTCCATTGGCGCAATGTCAAGATATGTATATCCACTGCAATTGTAAATATATATATATAAAAGTATGCCAAAGATATTGATATGTTTAATAGTGTGCGGAAAGTTTCACGACCAAGGAAAAATCAGACTAATATAGAACACTTCAGCGCCGGTGTGTGTCTGTGTGGCGTAGTTTTTCTTGAGAAAAAAGAGATCATGTGTGTTGTAAAACATACGGACTTAATCATAGAAGAAAAGTAGGAGAAATCATAATCCTAATCCTAATCTGTTTGTATGTAGGCTCTTATTAAACTTTAGGCTTGATCAATATTGAGAGGAATAAAGAATAGTTTCCTTATCTCTTGTGCCTATGTATTCTACTTTCATCTACCATGTTGATCATGAGAGACAGAGAGAGAAATATTCGAATCGCCGGCAACATGTTTTATAAAACGTTATTAGCACAAAAAGCTCAACGTCGACATCGCCATTGAATTTGCTGCCGATCTTCGAAACCGATGCTTGTGCCGACGTCTCACGGCGACTACTTCGACGACGTCGACATCCCAACGTTGTTAGCGGAACGGATCTGCTACCTCTGCCTGCTACCAATCTGCACTGCATCGACATGCATGGTCGTCATCAAGCATGTAGTTCTACGACAATGCTAAACGCCATACGCGGTCGCGGCAATTGGAGTAGATCATATTGGCATCAACCTAGCGAGGTAAAAGAAAAATATTAATATCCGTATGCTATTTGAAATTTTATACTATGTATAATTGTAAGAATAATTTTTTTAATGATTATACTTGAAACATGGTATAAGGTATATGGACTCTCTAAATATTGCAGACCTTAGACTAACCTTTGAGAGGCTCATATTTGTTTTTCCTAACATAAGAATTTTTGGGATGAACGAATGCCTGGTATAAATTCTAAAAATTTGCATATACCATAATCTAAAAAATACTAGAATGCTTCTAAGAATATTTTGAATAACCGTCCATTACCTTTCTGCACCTTGCTACATGTTTACATGTAGTAACCTTATATGCACATAGTCCAATTTATGTTAACATATGCATGCGTCAAAAGAAGAAGAAATTTCCTTGAACTACTCTGAATAATAGTAGAATTATTTGTTATGGTCATTATTAAATCCATGTAGGATATTTTGCTACCATTAAAGTGTAGTAAACTCAGGATATATTTCTTGATTACTCTATAGAATGAGTATATGGCCAGGAGGAATAATAAATGTATTGTGGGACTCACTGCATGAGAAAAATCTCAAATTATGATTACGGAATATCATATTACACTGAAAGTCGAATTTTCAAGCTTGTATGCCTATAGATCGAGGTATAATGCTGCTCTATAAACAATAGCTTGAAGCTTTGTATTAAATGTCTAGAAGACAAGATGCTAAATAAGATTTTATCAATGTATATTCTCGAAGAAATGTCTCTTGTGTATAGAATATCAAAGAGCAATGTAATACATGAAGAATTGAATTTATCATCAGAAATTACTCAAATGGAAGTTGAGTTATAAATTTTAGACAACTCTATGAACCAGGATATATGACTTGCATATTTTACACTTCTAGAAGGATCATAATTACATATCACCACTATGAAATAAAGTATGCATGAAGCTGCTAAATGTCAAGTATAGAAGCTATGACATGTAAGAATGGTTAATGAATTTTTAAGGTTTCTTTAGAAGAAGAACTTAAACCATGTGCTACTTGTATTGTCTTTAAACTTATATTATCCACAAGTATTGGTACTAGTGGTGGTGGTGCATTAAGTTTTAATTCCCGTTGAATTAAGTGGTTCTCGTATACTTATAAAAGAGTTAATGGTTAATTTATTAGCTTGTAGACTAATATGAAGCATTTAATATTCTTAGTTGCAATTCTTACTTACAGTAACATGTGAGCATGGAATAAATAAGATTTATATGTTTAGCATATAAATAATTGCCTATTTTACCAATCTAAATAAGTTTTGCAATAATTTTATCCAAAAAGCCTCGATTAACCATGAAGGTTATAGTTCTTTGTGCACTACTACCATGTAGGTAGAAGGAAATTGGATTTCTTAGAAGCACTTGAACAATTGGACTATCTTTGGCATATGAGTTGATCTTAGAAGGACCAATTTAGCAAAAAAAAAATAGTATAATTCATGAACTAAGTATTTAATACTTAAGCCTAGAAACTAAAAGTTTATGTGCTACCCTAAATGTTGTTGTGTACCTTTGAATAGTACACTAGATATGTGAATTTCATGCCAACACCAATGTATACTAGAAGTATGATTGGATTCTATGGAACATTAAAAATGATTATTTATAGATGATGCATGAAGCATATTACTACTCAAGTAATTATGGCATGAAAAGGGAGGAATTTTGGGTAAAGACATAAGAAAATGTGGGTAATATATATTTAACGGGCATAGCCTTCCTAAATCTATCTTTAAGTGCATGTATCGGGACTTGAAGTTCTAGCCGCATCCTTCGAGCCGAGTTAACTTTCTCTACATTGCACTAATTGTAAGCAAGTTTGTAGCTTTGCATTTTGTTGTTATCTATTACGTTGGATTGAATACCAATATTCTACATTACACTCGTGTATCACTATGTTGTGCTCTCATCAAGCTGCAACTATCTCCACTCCTGCATAAATATTAGCATAGCAGCTATATTTGTAGCTAGCAGCTACCTTGTACTTCCCTCATAATTAGATTGGCTAGCTAGTATATTATGTTCATAGTTCCCATTGAACTAAGAAATATCTTGCTTTCAATGGATCACATGTATAAGCAATAAATTGGTCTAGAGCCAAGTAGCCTAAGATCAGGGGAGTTGCTTAAATTGAAATTGGCTAAATGACGAAGTGACCCAATTGAATGGGATAGATTATAGTGTAATTTGAGTTGATAGATAAAGCACTTAATGATGATTTGGGATTTATGAATAAAAAGCGTTTGAGGAATTTTGCATTAATGGCAATTAGAAAATTCTAGAAGAAATTCCATGTGGATTTGAATGTTGCATATTCTATACTTTTGAAGTATATGGTCCATTTTTATGTATGAGTAATTGGATTGTTTTTTTGGCTAAACAATAAAGAAGCTAGATAATGAAATAGTTTTCTAAACCATAATATGTGCAAATCGGGGAAGAACATCCTTGAGTTCATAGGAATCTTTGAACATTCTTAAGTGCACTTTATGGATTCTAACTCTTTGCATTTAGGGAATAATAACCCCGTATTAAAATATGTGCATGAATATTTTTCATAAAACTACATCATAGCATACATGAATGGGCCTCTACTTATAGTTGGAGATACATGAATTTGAATGATTTTAAGCCCATGATAGGGGATATCTTTTGAAGTATGCTATTAAAGATCTAGTATTGACATTAGGGGGAGCGAAGCCTATGTTGAATGCCAAATATTATTTCCATAGAAGGAAAATGGTTTTAAGAGAAAAAATATTCCTTGAAGCTTTAAGCAAGAATAGTATCACGCATTAAATCAAACAGTAGTTTGACTAAAGCTCTTGTGAAGCATGAAGTGGAGCATATGTCAGATATTTTTTAAAATGAGAGGAGTAACTTAAAGTTATAAACCAGAAATTATGTTTACTAGTAGTAAACTAAATGTTGTATACTATCAAGCTAAAATCAATGGGGACGCCTGTGGATTATAGTTTAGTGTATATTTGTTGAATAGAAATAAAATGAAAATCCTCCATTCTCATGAAGAGAACACCTCATGAAGATGGTTAAGCACCTCATGAAGAGGATCATCATAAAGATGAAATCCAACACACTAAGTGCGCGCATCACAGTGTTGGGTACGCAGAACAATAAATTATCTTTTGTTTGAGAAATAACAAAGAGATAGAATAATCTCACATGGTGAGGGTGTTAGGAGAAAATAATAGTTGTCGACAGCGCTATCTCTATAATTGCAAATGTTTCTCTTATGAGAACCCGGATTCGAAAAATAAAGTCCATGGCAAAGTCACTGTAGTGATTATATCATGTCAATGAAGAAAGCAATTGAGGTTGAATCTCCTACTCGGAAGAAATAAATGTTACGCGCTATATCTACGGCAAATGAAATGAATGAATATGAAATATGCAGTGAATAAGTGGATTATGAAGATCCATATAGTTCTAGAAGAATATAAATCGCAACATATGGAAATTAAATCTTATATAACGTATTAAGAAGTCTAAGGTATAATATATTCCTGAATGAATATTGAAGTCTCAAGAAGAACATGTCATAGAAGGAATATTCATCGAATGACTTTGTAGTGAATAACACTATCTCATTATGTACATCACGTAATAATCTCTCATGTAGTAGAGAATATATTTCATAGAAGATAAATGTTATTCACTAAGAATGATAACATCCTTGAAGGATTTAATCCATAAAAGATTTACTAGTCGATTCTTGAAAAGCATCATTAATTCACAAGTGAATGTAGACCCGAGAAAAAGAAAATGAGGAATCCTATATACCATGAAGGTGTCATACAAACACTCAGAAAGTGCATATTGAAAGGCTAGCAATGAAGTGATGATATCCTCTAAATACCATAGAAGGTATGGGAATATTGGTGATTTTGGTAATTGAATTATCCCCTAAATACCAAATGCAAGACTGAATTTATTATTTAGTGGTACAATCTAAATCCTGAAGATTCGTAGAACATATAATATGAAAATCCACTAAGCAAGAATTATAACTATTCAAACTCTAGTATGAGATTTGATGCACTATCTAGAAGATATTGAATATTATAACTTATTTACTCCCATAATCCTCTGAAAGGATTTATTACCCTGAAGGATAAATTTTATTTGTTTTGCGTAACTAATAAGTGGTTATTTATACATGAAGCATATTGCTCTTGTTTACTCATATTATAATTCATTGAAGAATGACAAGTCAATATTTTTGAAAGATATAGTATTATGATACTGCATACCATTATTAAGCACACATTTATGAAAAGTGTAGACTGAACAATGCAGTTCAAAGAATGGCTTTATGAGGGGGAGCAATTTGAGTAAATCTACCTTGAAGGTAATTAAAACCACTAGAATTACAAAGATCAAGTAGATCATATTATATTTTCTAAAACATTAAAGTTTATGCATAGATCATGAAGATAAATATCTATTCATGAAGAATTGAATATTCTGAAGAATACATGACCAAGAAGGTTAAATGTTGTACTCTTTTTTCTTATGTGAGTTTTTACTTGAAGATTTCTCATGCAAAGTTTTTAATGAGACAACATGTGCAATGCAATTAACGAATGCGATGTACTCTTTTCTCCAAGAACTGTTTTTCCCATTGGGTTTTCGGATGGAGTTTTTAATGAGGCATGTGCATATCGTGGTAATCGTCTAAGGAGGAGTGTTGTAAAACATACGGACTTAATCTAGAAGGAAAGGAGAAGGATAAATCCTAATCCTAGTCCGTTTGCATGTGGGCTCTTACCAAACTCTTAGACCTTGACAGGACTATATATATGTGGGAGCTCTATGTTGTAAATGGTCAATATTAAGAGGAATAAAGAATAGTCTCTCTATCTCTTGTGTCTATGCGTTCTACTTTTATCTACTATGTTGATCATGAGAGACGAAGAGGAAAAGGTCCGAATCGCTGGCAACATGTTTTATAACAATGTGCATTTATTGATCATGTCGCCAAATCTATACCATGCATATGGACCGTTGGCAACTGGAGACTACTCCATCCGTTCTAAATTATAAGTCATTTTAACGTTTTAAAATATACTCTATATATCATTGTTTAAATTATGAAAATATACTCTAAATATAATACTATCCTATAAATCTTATTTAAATTACATACCTCTAATAACATCATAAAAAGTCTCAGATATATAATTCCTTATCTACTGGGCCTATCAGGTGGAATTCAGCCCATTCACATTAGCCAGTTGCTCCTTCATTTCCATTGATTTTTCACTTGACTGGGGTGGCAAACCATCCTTCAGGCAATCAGAGGCACCTTTTTAACCTTGTTCAATGTGTAGGATTGTCCCGCGAAAGCGCTAGTGAGTACTCCCTCCACCCTAATTGTCTAAAAAATAAAAATATTATTTCTTGAGGGCTGAGGAGAAAAAATTACAAATTTGACTAAATATATACAAAGAAGTACTAATATTTATAACGTAATAAATATTACTAGATTAGTTATGAAATAGATTTTTATGACGAATTTATTTGTGTTAATACTATTTTTGATAAACATAGTCAAATTTAAAATTGTTAGATTTGTCTGAGATTTGTATCTTTTTTAGGATGGAGGAGCAGTGACCAAGCTATCCTCTTGCATCTCGACTCTTTAATGTTCTGATCTTCTCAATCACTGCTGCATTGTACGGTCACGCCACTCTGCGTTTCCTTTCAATGTTCATTCATAAAGTTAATTTCGTCCGACAATGTTGTTGTTTTGCATGTCGCCATCGCGGAGACGAGATGGCAGATTTCCATACGAGCTGGAACGTGTACTGCCCGGCACACGGGCGACGCAACAGCCAATGACGACACGTCTCCACGATCCACGTCACGGCCGCGCCGCCGACTCCAGAACCGACTCATCAACGAGGCCGCCGCAAAAAAAGCCCGAGAGGCCGCGTGAACCAAACCCAGACCATTTGAGCAAGTGCGTTTGAGGACAGCAAGGGTAGTCCCAACCAGACGTCGATGGCCCTGTCCACCCTAATCAGCACCCTACTCGACGCCGTCGTTTGGTGCGCCGCTTACCTCGCCGCCGCCATCTCCTCCGCCTTCTGATTCCCCGCTCCCCCGACCCCAACATCTCCTCCTTTAGCACACCCCACCTCCAGCTCTTTTAGGTCCTACTACACTCGCAACCTTCGCCCCGCCGCCCTCGCGCCGCCATGGGGTACGCGCAGCTCGTCATCGGCCCCGCTGGGAGCGGCAAGGTGCCGGTCCCCTTCCACCCCGACTCCCGAGCGGATGCGTTGCTCGCCGGCTGGCGCTAGTCAGAGTTGGGGGCGACTCAGTTCGATTAGGGCATGATGGTGTTCCCTCGGCTATTATGTTTCAGTTCCTGCTTGTTTCGATCGGGTATACTTACTTTCGTAGTGATCTGGTAGGGTTTCGTTTCCCGTGCGAGACAATTTCCCTCTGCTCTGTTTCGGGGGCTTTTAGTTTGGATAAACCAGTCCCCTTTTGGATTAGAGGGGACAGAGGGCAATGAACTAATTTTCCCACTCAATCCCCTGCTGCCCACATGAAAAATCTGCCACATGTACCTGTAAGACCACTTGCAAAAATATGTTTTAACTTTTGCATACTTGCCACACTGGGGTTTAGGGTCTGATTAAGAAGGAGTTGATGATAGCTTGCTCTAATTGGTTACTTGTGGTGTGTTTGCAGTCAACTTATTGCTCCAGTTTGCACGACCATTGCCAGACTGTGGGCAGGACAATTCATATTGTCAATCTCGATCCAGCTGCTGAGCACTTTGACTATCCTGTAGATATGGGTAATTTTTCTGCTTATGTGTTACAATGTAAAGCTCTTGTCCACACTCCACAGTAAAGTATTGCTCTCACTTACTTTTTATTGCCTTGCATTTTGGCAGATATCAGAGAGCTGATTTCATTGGATGATGTTATGGAGGAGATTGGGCTGGGGCCAAATGGTGGTCTCATCTACTGCATGGAGTATCCTGTTATTTAAGCATTATTTTTGCTTATTTTATAGGCTGCCAAAGCTATTTAGTTGATTAGTTCTGAACTAATGGCCGTGTTGCTGGTGCATTTTTACACTTATTGCTTGTTAATGGGTTGGAGATGCAAAACCAGGCTGTTAGGAGCTGAAACTGGATTTGCGTTACCTTTTCTTTGCACTTGGTTGTTGCTCTGTGAGGCTGATATTTTGAGTTTCAACATTTATTGCATTTTTTTTAAAAGGGCACCGTTAATTTGTTTGACCATTAGACATAAGCCCTGTAGATTGTGGCCATGCAATCATTGGATATTCACTAATATGACAGAGAATGTTGCGGGACGGATTAGCTCAAGAACTAATCTAGCTAACTTATGACAACGTAATTCACGATGATATTGTTCCTTATGTTCATGGAGTTTGTTTTGCTAGGATTTTATGCTTTCAATTTCTGTTTCCTTAACAAAACCTCAGGCACCTAGAAGACAGCTTGGATGATTGGTTTGATGAACAGCTAGAGAACTACTTGGATGATGACTATCTTGTGTTTGATTGCCCTGGTATATTCTCAATTCATCTTTGCATGCTTTGATTGTTTCTTAATAGTTGCATGGTTTCATCTTGCTTACTATTCTTACCACTTACATTAATGTGACAAAACAGGCAATCATCAGTCTTTTTTTACTGATGTGCATTATACTTGTCCATCAATTATACACAAATACCATTTTGGGTTACCTCTGGTTTGTTTATCAATTCTAGTGTATATGTCTTTCTAATAATAATTCTATACATGAAAAACTACATATTTATAGGGTTGACATCACATGTATCGGTTAATAATTTTCTACATCTTGCTTTTCCAGGCCAGATTGAACTCTTCACGCATGTTCCAGTTCTGCAGAGCGGAACTTTGTTGAGCACCTGAAACGAAAAAATTTCAATGTCTGCACTGTTTACCTTCTTGATTCACAGGTTTGAATCACAACAACAACAACAAAGCCTTTAAGTTCCAAACAAGTTCGGATAGGCTAGAGTTGAAACCCAGCAGAAGCAATCAAGGTTCAGGCACGTGAATAACTGTTTTTCAAGCACTCCTATCTAAGGCTAAGTCTTTGATTAAATTTCATTCTTTCAAGTCCTCTTTTATTGCCTCTACCTAAGTCAACTTCGGTCTTTCTCTGCTTCTCTTCACGTTATTATCCTAGCTTAGGATTCCACTACGCATCGGTACCTCTGAAGGTCTCCGTTGGACATGTCCAAACCATCTCAACCGGTGTTGGACAAGCTTTTCTTCAATTGGTGCTACCCCTAATCTATCACGTATATCATCGTTCCGAACTTAGACCTCTTCTTGTATGACCGTAAATCTAACGCAACATACGTATTTTCGCCACACTTATCTATTGAACATGTCATCTTTTCGTAGGTCAATATTCTGCACCATACAACATAGCAGGTTTAATTGCCGTCCTATAAAACTTGCCTTTTAGCTTCTGTTGTATCATTTTATCACATAAGACACCAGATGCTTGGCGCCACTTCATCCACCATGTTTTGATTTTATGGCTAACATCTTCATCAATATCCCCGTCTCTATATATCATTGATCCTAAATATCGAAAGGTAGCCTTCCTAGGCACTATTTGATATTCTAAACTAATATCTTCCTCCTCCCGAGTAGTAGCGTCGAAATCATATCTTATATACTCAGTTTTAGTTCTATTGAGTCTAAAACCTTTGAACTCCAAAGTCTCTCACCATAGCTCCAGTTTCTAATTCACTTTTGTCCGGTTTTCATTAACTAACACTACATCATCCGCGAAAAGCATACACCAAGGGATGTCTTCTTGTATGTCCCTTGTGACCTCATCCATTACTAAGGCAAACAGACAAGGGATCAAAGCTGACCCTTGATGTAGTTCTATCCTAATCGGGAAGTCATTCGTGTCTTCGTCACTTGTTCGAATACTAGTCACAACATTGTTGTATATGTTCTTAATGAGCCCGACGTACTTCGTTGGGACTTTATGTTTGTCCAAAGCCCATCACATAATATTCCTTGGTATTTTATCATAAGCCTTCTCCGAGTCAATAAAAACTATGTGTAGGTCCTTCTTCTTCTTCTTATACCGCTTCATAACTTGTTTTATTAAAAAAATGACTTCCATGGTTGACCTTCTTGGCATGAAACCAAATTGGTTCATAGAGACCCGTGTTATTGCTCTCAAGCGATGTTCGATAACTCTCCCATAGTATGACTCATCAACTTAATTCAATTAGTACAACTTTGAATATTTCCTTTATTCTTGTAGATTGATACCAATATACTTCTTCTCCACTTGTCAGGCATCTTGTTCGATCGAAAAATATGGTTGAACAGCTTGTTAGCCATACTATAGTGTGGAAGAACCGCGCGAAATAACGCACTTACGGAGGCGCTCGTCTTCTACCAGACACTAAGCACCCCGAAAGCAAGTTACAACGGGCAGGTTCCGTCGGGCACACCCAAAGGAAGAGTCCGAAAGATCCACATTTTTCCTCAAGGATCCAATAATGAGAACGAGTTATAATACTTAATACATTTCATACATCCAGAGTTCTTAGAAATTCATTATTATATTGCCAAATGTCAGAGTGTGGAATATTAAATAGCGGAATGTAAATAAACATCTATCGACAAGAAACAAGGATCTGTCTCCTTCACACAGTGGTACTCCTCAAGAATTACCTGCAACAGGGGTAAATAAACCCTGCTTACACAATGTACTTGCAAGACTTATCCGACTAGTGGGAATAATTTTTTTGACTCCAAGGGATATGCAAAGTTTTATGGTTTGCTGTTTCTTTTTGCAGAAAGCAATACTAATAGTTAGTCCTTATTTATATTATTATTAGCAGCAATGATTAATTTATTATCTAGCCATTTTATGTAAGCACATGTTCTACTTTCAAGCAAGAGTTGAGCAATCAGTTCTATTTTATCACATTTCATTTTTCAGTTCTTACTACGGTGCTAGATCTAAAACAAGTCGTACTGGATTGCCCGGTGATTCGCGAATCAATGCCCCCAGCTGGGTACTTCGAAAACATGCTCTGCTTGTACCCCAGGCACAAGCAGGATTAACCCATTACCCTCTTATCATGGGGTCTAGGTCCCCGTCCAAACATGTTCTCTAAGCCTCCGCTCCTAAGTCCCGGACTTAGTGCGGTGCAAGGACCTCTACCATCTCCGCCTCCAATCAGTCAGTCTAGAAAGAGTCGGAACCCACGACAAGAGAGCAACAAGTTTTTCCTGCGCCCATACCCAAGTATGTGCTCGGGATAATAAATCTGTGACTTGCCTCGAGATTTATGCAACGGCCGGTCCTTAATCGACACAGACAGGGAAAAAATGTAACCAAGCTATGTCCTATTGGTCGCAGGACACAACCTCTTACACCCACCAGCATCCAAATCATATCTCTGCACAGTCACCATTTTTTCTTTCCATCACTTTATCATGAGTGATCATAATTATCACTTATTGTGAGTAACGACAGGTTACTCACGCTACCGATACCCTGAGCATAACAGCTACTTGACCTATACTAGTAGAACTCTGCATGTAGTTTCCATAAAATGCCTGTAACGTAAATGCACATCATATATATTCAGTAATCATTCAAAAATAGGGGTTATGCATTGGGAGTTGCCTTGGGTAGGCAGTGGGTCAACAAAGTCAGCACCAAAAGGCTCCGAGGCTCCCTCCTCCACGAGGATCTCCTTCTCGTACTCCTCAATGACCTCTTCGTAGTCCTGTTCGTCCGCAGGCACGAACTCTACCAACTTCGTGATCTACATGCAAGAAATGATGACGTAACACTTAGTAATACAGCAACAGCAACTCTTAAAATAAAATACATCTATCAAGCTACTAAGCTAGTTCTATCGACTAAGGTGCTAAGTTACCTACTGTTACCACTAACAAGTATAAAGCATGACATCATCTTAGCAACTAAAGGTATTCTTACTCTTAATACTGATTTACTCTATATATGATAGAAAAAGGGTACTAGCTACTCTATTTAGCAACCTACTCTAGGGTTACAAAAATTACAGTGAGTACATAATAATCTAATGATCCTGCTGTAAAAATTTCATGGCTAAAGCTATCATTAATTTGCCACAAAAAATTCTTACAAATATTAAGTTAAATACTACCAAGCTCTATAAATTGAATTTATGAACCTATCATGATCACAGCTAACTGTAAACTAACTACACCAACAGATAGATATCATTTTTGTGAACCTAACAAATTTTGTTTCACTATTTTTGGACATCTATAAGATTTACTACAAATTATTAAAGTTCAGCTTAAAACCAAATTGAATAAACATTTATTACCTTACTGGAAAATGGAAACCAAATTCTACCGCGTGGCCCAAAACGCGAGCGGCTTGGCCCAGTTCGACGGAACGCGCGTGCACACACGACGCACGGTGCGGCCCACGCGGGGGCGCGGTCCAGCCTGGCGACGACGGCCCGCGACGGGGAGGCCCGCGCGCGTTGGTCATTTTGCGAAAACGCCCTCGGACTACCTAGTAATAGCGTGGCGCTGGTCATTTTGCGAAAACGCCCTCGGACTACCTAGTAATAGCGTGAGCACTAAGCACACTATTCTAACAGTCAGCTAACTTACAATCCCACCCCTCCCCCTTTTCTTCTTTACCACGGCCATACCCTCGGCCTCCGCGCGCACCGGCGTGGCGGAGCTGGCACCGGGCGGTTACGCCGGCCACACCAGTCCCTTCCCGCCCTATCTACGGAGCCGATACCTTACTAGGCTTGAACGCGAAGCACTGGGCGAAGGAAGCGCGAGCTGGGACGCCGCAGTAAGGCCGGTCCACGACGGCGGAGCTCCTGCACTGAAACGATGACGTTCCGGTGAGCTACAACAACGCCGGAGAACTTGGGGTAGCGAGTGAGCTCAAGGAACTCACCACGAACACAGACGACGCAGTGGTTTGGTCGGATACAGCCCGAGCCAAGTTGGTTGCATGCGCTTGGACGGTGCGGCGGTGCACGGCGGTGGCAAGGCTGCGTTAGGAACGGCTAGGTGGTAGCGATTAGGCAAAGGTGCGTAGGGTGATTAGCAGGTGGAGGCGAAGCCGGCGGTGCAACGAATTGGACGCGAGCAGCACTGAAGTGGGGCTTTGCCGTCGACGCGTGCCACGACGGTCTTAACGACCCGGCGGGAGGAAAACTCCAAATTGGAGCTTGGCACTGTTCGGATCACGGCGCGATGGGGTCAGGCGGCTGTCTGACTACACCGCGAAGCTGTGGACGAAGTTAATTGGGTCGAGGCGGCTCCACCAGGTTGAATTGCAAACGCGGGACCGGCGACCAAGGCGACAGAGGAACAGGGGACGGCCGGCACGACTTGGCGTGACGTTGCTGTGGCGGGACATGGCTGTCAATCGGTGCACAAACGCGTATGGCTACAGGGCGATGGGGAAGCGGCCAACGTGCTCAGGACGGTGGGCCGCACGGCCAAATACCGTAAACCGACGACGGCGGCTCGGCCCTACGCGCCGCAGCGGATGGCACTGGTCAGAGGAGGCACCAGCGCAGCGTCGTCGAGCGCCGACGTGACGGCAAGGCAGGCGGGGCAAGGCGATATGCAGGCAATGCCAAATGTGGCCACGCGCGCACGGTACCGCTAGGCGGGCGCGAGGCGGCAGAGTGGCCAGGCGGGCGCGACGGCGGTGGCAGAGCGCACGCGGGCGACTACGCACAAGCAACCATGGCCAATAGCAGCGCAGTGACGCGACGCGTGGGGTTAGCGACACGGCGAAGCAGCGGCAATGGCCGAGCCAGAGCATTGGGCCCGTGACGCCGGTGGTGGTGGCCGAGCGGTCAGGTCGCTGGGCGCGGCGTGCGCATGCATGCGTGAGCGCGTGCATGAGCGTGGTAGTGGTGTTGTGGGTGTGCGCGCCAGGGCGCGGCAACGGTGGGGCGGGTGCGCGCCTGTGGACAAGGCAAAGCCGCGGTGCCAAGCCGAACCGAGACAGGGATCGCATCCAGACGCTGACACCGGCCGGAACGTGCCATGCACGATTTTTAAAGCTGCTAAAAAATCCAACTCAATAATCCAATTGCTAAACCAACTATTTAGCGCTTGAGATGGTATGTCAAGTTACTAAAACAAACCTTAAGACCATGCCACTACTTAACCCGATTCTCCTATAAAAATTCCCAAACGTAGCCTCGTCACACCGTTTTCTAACTTAAGAAATTTGATTACGTCTTGCTCGGATTTGCGTCAACTTCGATTTCCAAGCTACCAACCATGCTAGCTAGGGAATTCCTTTCTCGATCGCAAGTATTTTACCGTCACCTACGAAGTTCGTACTACAAACTTTATTACGGTACCGGGTATGCGTTCTATAGCATTTCGTTCAATAAAAAATCATTTAGAACTCTAAGCGATATAATGCGACATGAAACATAACATTCGTTTTACGTTTTTGATGAACGTTTCGAGTCACAGAAATTGATTTACACATTATATTTCATACATTTACACATAAGTATGATGCTCATGCAGTGTTTTAGCAAAAGATTATACAATGTAACACCAAGGGTGTTATAAATCTATCCCCCTAAAACAAAATCTCGACTCGAGATTTTATGTGCCTAGTGTGGGAAGGAGATAGGAATACATTTCAACGTAACAACTACTCATCAGAACCAGAGAGAAGGTGGAGGTAATGCTTTAATATATAGCTGTCTTGTTCCCACGTGGCCTCATCCTCTGAGTGGTTTTGTCACTGCACCTTGTAGAACTTCACCACACTGTTTCTTGTCACTCTTTCCTTTTTATCCAGGATTTTTACAGGGTGTTCAATATAAGTCAAATCAGGCTGGAGTCGAAGTCCTTCAATTTCCACAGCTTCATCTGGTACCCGCAAACATTTCTTTAATTGTGAGACGTGAAACACATCGTGTACCGCCGATAAAATATCGAGAAACTGGAGACGATAAGCAACTGGACCACACTATGTCAAAACCTCGTAAGGACCCATATATCGAGGGGCTAGCTTGCCATGGACACCAAACTGATGCACCCCACTCATATAAGACACCTTCAGATACACACAATCTCCGACTGCAAACTGTAAGGGCCTTCTTCGCTTGTCTGTATAAGCTTTCTGTCGGCTCTGAGCTGCCTTCAAGTGGCTCTGAATAATGCTTACTTGCTTTCGAGCCTCTTTGATGAAATTATGCCCAAAATATCTATAGTCTCCCACTTCAACCCAGTTAAGTGGTGTCCTACACTTTTTTTCATACAGAGCTTCAAATGGTGTCATACGAATACTCTCTTGGTAGCTATTATTGTAAGAAAATTCAGCTAACTTTAGGCATCCATCTCACTTCTCAGGAAAAGAAATGGCACAAGCTCTCAACATATCCTCGAGCACCTAGTTCACCTTTTCTGTTTGACCATCAGTTTGTGGATGATATGCTGAGCTTCTGAGAAGACAAGTACCAAGACATTGCTATAGTTCCTAGAAACGAGAGACAAAAACTGACCCTCTATCAGAGATGATAGTAAGGGGAACTCCGTGTAGGGTCATAATCCGATCAAAATATATCTCAGCATACTTCTTGGTTGTATATTTAGTGTCCACCGAGATAAAATGAGCAGACTTAGTGAGACGGTCCACAATGACCCAAATAGAATCATAGCCCTTGGATGTGCGGGGCAAACCCACCACAAAGTCCATGGAGATATCTTTCCATTTTCAAACAGGAATGAGCAAGGGCTGTAAATATCCTAGAGTACGCATATGATCTGCTTTAACTCTCCCACAAGTGTCGCACTCCGTGACATGCTGGGTGATATCTTGCTTCTTGTTGGACCACTAGTACAAGTGGTGCAAATCATGATACATCTTATTGCTGCCAGGATGGATAGAAAGTTTTGAATGATGGGCTTCATTCAAAATCTTCCTTCTCAGATCCTCATTTGATCGAACCACCAATATGTCTTTGTATCTCACTACTCTTTGTTCATCAATACTAAAGTGAGGACCACGCCCTTCGGCATCAATTTTCTGATGTGAGGAATTTCTTCAGTGTCTTGCCTTTGCTCTAGAATAATCCGCTCCAGCAATTCTGAGGTCAAAGCAATGTGAGCCAGCACCTCTGCATGGTTGAGAGACAAGGGTGTTTCTTCAACCTGATATGACTTTCGGCTCAAGGCATCAGCTACTACATTGGCCTTTCCTGGATGGTAATGTACCTCTAAGTTATAATCCTTGATCAATTCCAACCATCTCATTTGCCTCATATTCAACTCAGACTGAGTGAAAATATATTTTAGACTCTTATGATCTGTAAAAATATGTACTTTATTGCCCAACAGATAGTGCCTCTAAATCTGTAGAGCGTGGACCACATCAGCCAGCTCTAAATCATAAGTGAGGTAATTTACTTCGTGCTTTTTCAGTTGGCGTGAAGCATAAGCTATCACACGCCCATCCTGCATCAGCCCACATCCCAACCCCGTCTTCGAGGCATCACAATATACATTAAAGGGTCGGTCAATATCTGGTTGGGCCAAAACAGGAGCAGTGGTTAGAAATGTCTTCAAAGCTTGGAAGGCTTCTTCACAGGCTAGGCTCCAATCAAACTTGGCTTCTTTTTGGAGCAGCTTGGTCATCGGCTGAGCTATCTTGGAGAAGTCTGGAATAAAACGCCGATAGTATCCAGCTAGACTAAGGAACTGACGAATCTGGTGTACTAACTTGGGAGACTTCCAATTCAGCACATCTTGCACTTTGCTGGGGTCAACGGAGATACCGTCAGGTGTCAAAACATGCCCCAAAAACTACACTTGATCTAACCAGAATTCACACTTGCTGAATTTAGCATACAACTTGTGTTCCCTCAATCGAGCCAGCACTATCCGAAGGTGTTGGGCATACTCTTCATCGTTCTTGGAATATATCAGGATATCATCAATGAATACCACAACAAACTTATTCAGCTCTGGCATAAAGACTGAATTCATCAGATACATGAAGAATGCAGGAGCGTTGGTGAGACCGAAGGACATTACTAGGTATTCATACAGCCCATACCTAGTAGAAATAGCTATCTTTGGTAAATCTTGTGGTCTAATATTGATCTGATGATAGCCTAAACGAAGGTCAATCTTGGAGAACACATCGACACCAGCCAATTGATCGAACAAAGTATCTATGCGGGGCAAAGGATCTTCATGGTTACCGCATTAAGAGGGCGGTAATCCACACACATCCGAAGAGTGTCATCTTTTTTCTTCACAAAAATGGCTGGACAACCCCATGGTGAAGAGCTAGGACGGTTGAAACCCTTTTCTAGCAACTCTTCCAACTGCTTCTTCATTTTAGCCAATTCCTTCGGAGCCATGCGGTATGGGCATATGGAGATAGGAACAGTACCAGGCTCTAACTCGATGGAGAATTCCACCTCTCTCCGGTGGCAACCTAAGTAGATCTTCAGAAAAAAACATCCGGGAACTCACATACTACCGGAATAGAGGCAAGATCAGGAGATGCTTCAGCATGAGCAGCAACAGGTAAGACTGGATCTGAGGGTACAAGAAGAGACATCCTATCCTCAGAAGAAGGAAGCTGTAACTCCACAACTCTCTGCGTCAGATCTATGACTACCCCATACACCCGCAACCAGTTCATCCCAAGAATTGCATCAATGCATTGCCCGGGCAGCATCATGAACTGGAAACGGTAAGTGTGAGTGGCTAATACCAAGCTCACTGTGTCCGCTCGAGTATTGATGCACATCTGCGCACCCGGAGTACAGATTCTATAGGCAAACGGTATAGCCATAATGGGTATATTGTGCCAATTTATAAATCTCATGCTCATGAATAAATGTGATGCACCAGAATCATACAACACATAAGCTGGATGGGAATCAATGGTAAACATACCAGCCATCACCGGTTCCTGTTGCAATATATGCTCAGCATCCGTGAAATTCACCTGTCCAAAGCGGCTGACTGGCACTTACTTCTTAATCATCGTCCGCTTGACTAGCCTGGAGTTAGCCGATGGTTGAGCAGACTGGACTGGCTGGTTTTGGGGACACTCTCGGACATAGTGGCCATCTTTGCCACATTTGAAACAAGCACCCGGCTTGTTTTCCTATCCCAGACGAGGTGGGACCTGCTGTCCCTGAGACCGCTGAGGTTGCACCTGCTGAGTGGGTGCACGGTACTGCATGGAAGAAGCCTGGAAAGTCTGCTGGGGCTGTCGAAATGAATGCCCGCCTGATGATTGATAGGGCACCCGCCTGACAACCTATACTTTTTGAGTATGGGGGTGGCTAGAAGACCCAGTAGCCACCCGCTTTCGCTTCCATTCTGCCACAGAATCCCGCTGCAAGCCCTCCATAGCGATGGCAGCATTCATCATTGCCCCAAAGGTCTGATAGTTCCCAGTATATAGCTCCTTCTGTAGGCTGCAAGAGAGGTCGCGATAGAAGCGGCCCCTCTTCTCATCTGTATCTACATGGGTTCCAGCATACTGGGACAAGTGATTGAACTTATTGATGTAGTCCATCACTGACAAACTACCTTGCCGTAGGTCTAGGAACTCAGTTAGCTTTCTATTGAGGACACCAGCGGGAATATAAAATTCCCTAAATGCTGCGGTGAACTCCTGCCAGGTCACCTGGTGATCTGGCTGCTGCATGGCATTGAAGGTATCCCACCATGCATTCGAGGACCCCAACAACTGTTGCACTGCAAAGCGCACTTTCTGCTCATCAGTCACGTTGAGCAACATAAACTTTTGCTCTAGAATGCGAAGCCAACGCTCCGCATCCAGGGGCTCAGCTGATGGTGTGAACGTGGGTGGGTGCGTCTTGTAGAAATCTTGATACGAGCAGGGTCCCTCAGAACCGCGGGCACCACTAGGGATGAAAACGGTACGGAAATATCCCGAACCGAACCGCATCGTTTTCTACATTTAACTCGATCGAATTCATATTTTCGGACAAATTCGAATTCGGTTCGAAATATGGAACACCAAATTCGAAATCGGAATGAAATCGGTTTAGACTTTTTTTGACCGATTTCTACTTTTCTACTTTTAATTCGGAATATCCCGAATTCAAATTCGGTTATATTCGAATTTAGTGCACTACGGTGCGTGGTTCAGTAGCCAGCTACCCTCTCAAATAGGCGGTGCCCAGCCTCGTCAAGGCATCTCCTCGCGAGGTGGTACTAAACTTAAACGGCAGCAGGCCAGCAGCCAACAGGCGGTAGCAATCTTCAAAGCTTCCCTTCTTGGGCCCAGGCGCCCAGCCCAATAACAAGTCTGACAACCCTAAGTGGAGAGACTAGAGACTCCCGTAGTCCCGTACTCCCGTGACCGTGAGACCGTGGCCGTCTCCTCCCTGTCCGTCGCTCCCTCCCTGGCGGCGCCCCTGACGGCGACTCCGACTCTAGCCTCCACATCGGCCGCCTACATCCAACCCCGTCGATCGCGCCTCCATCCAACCCTGCCGGCCACGCCTCCATCCAACCCCGTCGGCTGCTGGCGTCCCCACTCCCCAATCCCTAGTTCCCCACCCCGCCAGAGCCGCTGGCCGCCACCCAGCCACGAGGCCGCGCCTCCATCCAACCCCACCGACCGCCAGCGTCCCCAATCCCAGTTCCCCACCTCGCCAGAGCCGCCGGCCGCCACCCAGCCACGAGGCAGTGTCGCCACCCCGCCCATCGATGGCCCCCACTAGAGAAGGTGGTTCTGCTCCTAGATCGAAGGGCAAAGACAAGACCAAGACCAAGAGCGTGCGCCACCTTCTAGCGCCGCCGGCAGCACTGGCAGCGGCATCGTCACCAGCAGCAACGACTTCTCTAGCAGCAGGTACTAATTGTCATGGGTCATATAGTAAGCTACCTTACCTTGCTTATATTAAGATATAATAAATTGCAAGCCAGAGTACAAGATCAACATATGTAAGCCAAACATGCCTTAAGAGTATGTTTTTAACACTGATGTTTTGAAGATCATTTATATTTCTAGTCAACAATTGAAAAAAGAGAGAGGAGTAAATCATTCCCTGTAATAAACTCTAGTTCCATAGGGCAGCATGCAAAATAGACCCTCAATCTGCTTCTTTGTTTTGTTGTAATTTACCATGTGAAAACAAAACAAATAGTGTACTCATAAGTGATACACTTTTTAAAGCATTCTACCTCATATTTCCCATGCTCTCATGGAAGTATCACTGCATAAAATCAACTGGCATTGAACAAATGAGTGACTTCACTGAGCTCAGGACTTTTAAGCTGATACTGATCGATTACCTACCTGCATTGTCTTGTCTGTGGTCACTTCACAATATACTTCAAGCAAATATGCCAGTGATTTTTGTGGTTTCAATAGAATTTCACATGCCTGAAGTAAAATCAGTTGTACCTGCTTGATTATTGCTTTTGTTATTGATGAAGCTTGGCTATTTGGGACCTTTTACTTGATTATTTGGGACCGGCATGCACTGATTTAGCAATGTTTCACTTGGCTCTTGGCAGGACCAAGGAGTAAAAGGCCTTCATCTCAAAGTATTAGCTCTAGTGGAACTTGTGAAAGTCCAGCTACAGCAGTATCAGTAGCAGTATCAGTGATGGGTTCTTCTACTCCAAATGTTGACACCAGTTGCAGTGGTAGTGGCGTTGCCGCACCAGCAACAACCACAACTTCAGTGACCACAACTCCAATTAATGTCGATGATGATGATGATGATGAGTAGTCTCACCTTTCTGGCAAGAGGTTCAAGAAATGCACATCGTTTGTCTGGAAGTATTTCACCAAGAAAAAGGAGGTTTCAGAGGTGGAGGGAAAGCAGTTTGAGCAGCTGTGGGGATACCGCAATTTCGCTAACTGCAATCAGAGGTACAGAGCTGAGGGCGTATGTGGGACGACTGCATTCAAGAACCATTTGAAGTCAAAGCACAATATTGTGGAAGGACAACAACTGCTTAAAGTTGGTAAGAACCCTGGTAGTGAAAATGCTCATGTTCAGCCTTTCAAATATGACCAAGAAGCTAGCTTGAAGAAATTGAATTTGACAATAACCATGCATGAATATCCTTTCAATATAGTTGAGCATGAGTATCTTGTTGATTTCATAAAATCTCTCCGTCCTAGCTTTCCAATAAAGTCCTGTGTCACCGTTAGGAAAGAAATAATGGACAAATATCTTGAAGAAAAGGAAACTTTGTATGCACACTTGAAAACTATCAAGTGCCGCTTTAGTGCAACAATAGATATGTGGACCTCATGCCAAAATAAAGGATACATGTGTGTTACTATTCATTAGATAGATGATAATTAGCGTATGTAAAAGAGAATTATTGGTTTCTTCAATGTAAAAGGAAGGCATACTGGTGCAAAGTTGTCTGAGTCATTCACTGAAGTTATGGTTAAATGGTACATTGAAAATAGACTGTTTGCTTTGACTTTGGATAATGCTAGTTCAAATGAAGTGGCTGTCAACGATATAATTTCAGATCTAAAAGAGAATGCTAATAGTTCCCTAGTTTGTGATGGGATGTTTTTCATGTTCGATGTGCCTGCCATATTCTCAATTTGGTTGCTAGAGATGGGTTGAAAATCATTTCAGGAACAATCAGCAAGGTCAAATCACTTGTACTAGCTGTGAAAGGGTCTCCATTGCAGTGGGAAGAGCTTATGATGTGTGCCACTGAAGCTGGGTTGGATACAAAGAGGGGTATCTCGATGGATGTTTCAACCAGGTGGAATTCTACCTACCTAATGCTGAGAGATGCCTGGTACTACAAGGATGCATGTATTAGGTTGAAGTCTTCAAATCGCCGTAGGTATGCCAAGATTTCTTCATCTTCTGTTGAATAATGGGACAATGCATTGACAATTTATTGTTGCTTGAAGAAATTTTATGATCTCACTGAAATTCTATCTGGCACTTCATATCCTACTGCAAACTTATTTTATAGAGGTTTTTGTGATATAAAGCTCTTGCTTGACGACTCGTGCTGTAGTGGAGATGCTATAATTAGAGATATGGCAATTGCTATGAATGACAAATTTGATAAATATTGGCAGCAGTCCAACATTGCTCTAGCTGTAGCCTGTTTTCTTGATCCTAGGTATAAGAAAAGGCTGATAGAGTACTACATGAAGAAGTTCTATGGTGATCATTATCAAGTTGAACTTGATGAGTTTGTTATTGTGGTAAAGAAATTGTACAACTTTTATGTTAATTCTGCTCCTGCATCATCAAAGAAAAATAGTAAAGGGGTTGCACCTGGACCTAGTAACACAATTGATATATTAATGGCAAGTGTAGACCATGACCTAGAAAAATTCTTATATGATGCAAGTGAACCTGCTATGGTTGAGTCAAAAGAGTTGGAGAGGAATATTGTAGAACCACTTCTGAAAATTGTTGGTGAGTTTGACATCTTAGCATGGTGGAAAAACAAGAGAGAACAATATCCTATCCTTTCGCAAATTGTTCGGGATGTAATGGTCATACAAGTATCAACAGTAGCATCCGAGTCTGCTTTTAGTGCTGCTGGTCGTGTTGTTGATCCCTATCGTAGTCGTTTTGATCCTGAGATGGTATATGCATTAATTTGCACAAAGGACTGGGTTGCTACAGCAAGAAAAGGTGCTCATTTTATCTATTTTTAGTTAGACACACTTATAATTGCAGTAGAATAATGCATTGATTATTTTCCTTTCTCATTTTTTGTTCAGATTCTAAAATGGTTGGATCAATTGTGACTGATCTTGAGGTTGAGGCTTTGGCTAATGTTGTGGCTAAACTGAAAATTGAGGTATGTTTATTGACTGCTTTCTCTGAAGTCTTTGAACTGCTCTCCTCCCTCCCTCCTTCCCTCCCTAGTCTACGTGTAGGAAGGAGAAAAATGACTTTTTATTTGTTACTAATGCTTGATACTTGATATGCTGGACTTCATGCTAGCTTGGTGCAATATGCTGGACTAAAATTTACTAAGATATATAGCCTCTTTGACGTGGACTGTGGCTAGCAATACCTTCTATTCTAAACGCTGCAACTGCTATCAGGCACTATAGATTTTTTTAGCTCCCATGACACTTGGCTGCTGCTGCCTACAACAATTTCCTACAATAGTTGGCTGCTGCCTACAACAGTTGGCTGCTGCTGCCTACAACAATTGCTATTAGGCAACTGCTATCAGGCACTATAGATTTCATCTTACTTGCTGGCTTCTCTTGTTCATGGAGCAAGCGCAAGCTGGAAGGTAGTAGCATCTAGTTAGGTGTGGCATGAGCTTATGGAATTGGCCCCCTCTTGATTTTAGCACAGGCTCCGCCACTGGTTGCTACATGTAATTTGAATTCACTTTGCAAACTTGTAGGAAAAGGACAAGGAGGGGGATGAGGACAATGAGGAAGCAAAAGACATGGAAAGTGATCCTGACCTCATGGATGATGCTGATGAACTGTAGATGTTTTGTTTTCTGTTAGTGTTAATTGCTTGTTCTAGACTTATATTTGTGTGTCAGGCCGTTAGCTATTGTGTTAATACTTAAGAGTTGAGACCAAGGGTCATGCACTTGTTAATTATTATATGTGCTTTGAACTTGATCATGCACTTGGTAATTGTTATGTGCTTGGGTCATGCACTTGTTAATTGTTATGGACTTTACGGGTCGGTATTCCGTATTGAATTTTCGTATACCGACCATGTTCGACATAATTCCGCTCGAATTGGTTCGTTTTCGATATTCCGTAAGTTCGTGTTCGTTTTCGTATCCGGCTTTACCGTTTTTGCTTTCATTTTCGTATTCAAATGTAAATGTAGAAAACGGTTGAGGGGTTTTTCGACCGTTTTCATCCGTAGGCACCACCCCCGTTCCCACCATTGCCCCCGTGGCCCCCACGGACGAAGCCACCGATAGCCTTGCTAGCAGTTCTATGGCATGGGCTGACTCGCGGCGAGCTGTCATCATCTCCGCGTGCGTCATCGGCGGTGGTGGTGGCGGAGGAGAAGGAGCCAACAGTAGAGCCTCATGGCTCTCTCCGTTACCGTGCTCATTGGCCCGGCCACTTTCACCTTGGCCCTCGCCAAGACCATGGCCCGCTCCGGCACTAGTGCTCCCGCGTCCGAACTTCAGATTCATCTGTAAGAGATAGGAACCAACCTCTTAGGACAACCTTCTAGATAAAAAACAAGGGATTAGAGAAACGATGAGACATTTATTAAAACATTCTTTTAGTTATCCTATCAATTTACTAATCCAATTATATGTGTAGGGGGCTTTAGTTTAAGCAAGATGCTATTATCATGATGCATGTATCGGCCTGTATGCTCACTCAAGCCAGAATATAACGGCATTCGCAAAATTTCGGCACATCGCACACTCACTTTCCGCATACTAAGCTATTTCTTACGCAACGTAAGTCAGTGTATATGCAAAAAAACTGATTACATAAAACCAGTGCCGCTATCCTAGATAGATCATATTGCTAAGGCTTATACTTATTTACATAATTTTAGTGCATCCTACTTTTCGCAAAACTTTTGTTGGTCAAATTTTAAGTTTTAGAAAAGAGTGATGAACTCGTAAACTCATTATTGGCTCTAGTACCAAATGTGGCAGAACCGCCCGAAATAACGCACTTACGGAGGCGCTCGTCTTCCATCAGACACTAAGCACCCTGAAAGCAAGCTACAGCGGGCAGGTTCCGTCGGGCACACCCAAAGGGAAAGCCCGAAAGATCCGCATTTTTCCTCAAGGATCCAATAATGAGAACGAGTTACAATACTTAATACATTTCATACATCCAGAGTTCTTAGAAATTCATTATTACATTGCCAAATGTCAAAGTGTAGAATATTAAACAGCGGAATGTAAATAAACATCTATCGACAAGAAACAAGGATCCGTCTGTGCCCACCAGAAGAATCCTTCACACAATGGTACTCCTCAAGCATTACCTGCAACAGGGGTAAATAAACCCTGAGTACACAATGTACTCGCAAGACTTATCCGACTAGTGGGAATAATTTTCCGACTCCAAGGGATATGCAAAGCTTTATGGTTTGCTGGTTTTTTTTTGCAGAAAGCAATACTAATAGTGAGTCTTTATTTATGTTATTATTAGCAGTCATGATTAATTTATTATCTATCCATTCAATGTAAGCACATGTTCTACTTTCAAGCAAGAGTTGAGCAATCAGTTCCATTTCATCATATTTCATCTTTCAGTTCTTACTACGATGCTTTCAGTACCGGATTGCCTAGCGATTCGTGAATCAATGCCCCCAGCTGGGTATCCTAAAAATACACGCCCCGCTTATACCCCAGGCACAAGCAGGACCAACCCATCACCCTCCTGTTATGGGGTCTAGGTCTCCGTCCAAACTTAGACTCCAAGCCCTCGCTCCTAAGTCCCGGACTTAGTGCGGTGCAAGGACCTCCACCATCTCCGCCTCCAATCAGTCGGTCCAGAAAGAGCTGGAACCCACGATAAGATAGCAACAAGTCTTCCCTGCGCCCATACCCAAGTAAGTGCTCGGGATAATAAATCTGTGACTTGCCTCGAGACTTATGCAACGGTCGGTCCTTAACCGACACCGACAGAAAAAAGTGTAACCAAGCTATGTCCTGTTGGCCGTAGAACACAACCTCTTACACCCACCAGCACCCAAACCATATCTCTGTCCGGTCACCATTTTTCCTTTCCACCACTTTATCATGAGTGATCATAATTATCACCTATTGTGAGTAACGACAGGTTACTCACGCTACCGATACCCTAAGCATAGCAGCTACTCGACCTATACTAGTAGGACTCATAGGTAGATATATTTATGCATGTAGTTTTTATAAAATGCCTGTAACGTAAATGCACATCATATATATTCAGTAATCATTAAAAAATAGGGGTTATGTACTAGGGCTTGCCTTGGGCAGGCGGTGGGTCAACAAAGTCAGCACCAAAAGGCTCTAGGCTCCTTCCTGCATGAGGATCTCCTCCTCGTACTCCTCAATGACCTCTTCGTAGTCCTGTTCATCTACAGGCACGAACTCTACCAATTTGTGATCTACATGCATGAAATGATGATGCAACACTAAGTAATACAGCAACAACAACTCTTAAAATAAAGTACATCTATCAAGCTACTAAGCTAGTTCTACCAACTAAGGTGCTATGTTACCTATTGTTACCACTAACAAGTATGAAGCATGACATATATTATCTTAGCAACTAAAGGTATTCTTACCCTTAATACCCATTTACTCTATATATGATAGAACAAGGGTACTAGCTACTCTATTTATCAACCTACTCTAGGGCTACAAAAATTACAGTGAGTATATAATAATCTAATGATCCTACCGTAAAATTTTCATGGCTAAAGCTATCATCAATTTGCCACAAAAATTCCTACAAATATTAACCTAAATACTACCAAGCTCTCTAAATTGAATTTATGAACCTATCATGATCACATCTAACTGTAAACTAACTACACCAACAGATAGATAGCATTTTTGTGAACCTAACAAATTTTGTTTCACTATTTTTGGACATCTATAAGATTTACTACAAATTATCAAAGTTCAGCTGAAGACCAAATTGAATAAACATTTATTACCTTACTAGAAAATGGAAAACCTAATTCTACCGCGCTGCCCAAAACGCGAGCGGCCTAGCCTAGTTCGGCGCAACGCGCGCACACACACGACGCACGGCGTGGCCCAGCTGGGCGACGATGGCCTGCAACCGGGAGGCCCGCGCGCACCGGTCATCTTACGAAAACGCCCTCGGACTACCCAGTAATAGCGTGAGCACTAAGCGCACTATTCTAACAGTTAGCTAACTTACAATCCCCCCTCCCCCTTTTCTTATTTACCACGGCCATACCCTCGGCCTCCCGCGCGCGCACCAGCGCGACGGCGCTAGCACTGGGCGGTTACGCCAGCCACACCAGTCCCTCCCCGCCCTATCTACGGAGCCGATACTTTACTAGGCTTGAACGCGAAGCACTAGGCGAAGGAAGCGTGAGCTGGGACGCCGTAGTAAGGCTGGTCCACGGTGGCGGAGCTCTTGCACTGAAACGATGACGTTCCGGTGAGCTACAACAACGCCGGAGAACTTGGGGTAGCGAGTGAGCTCAAGGAACTCACCACGAACATAGACGATGCAGTGGTTCGGCAGGATACTGCTCGAGCCGAGCTGGCCGCGTGCGTGCGGACGGTGCGGCGGTGCACGGCGGTGGCAAGGCTGCGTCAGAAACGGCTAGGTGGTGGTAGCGATTAGGCAAAGGTGCGCAGGGTGATTAGCAAGTGGAGGCGAAGCTGGCGGTGCAACGAATTGGACACGAGCCGCACTGAAGTGGGGCTTTGCCATCGACGCGTCCCACGGTGGTCTTAACGACCCGGCGGGAGGAAAACTCCAAATTGGAGCATGGCACAGTTTGGATCACGACGCGATGGGGTCGGGTGGCTGGCTGACTACACCGCGAAGCTGTGGACGGAGTTAATTGGGCCGAGGCGGCTCCACCAGGTTGAATTGTAAACGCGGGACCGACGACCAAGGCGATAGAGGAACAGGGGATGGCCGGCACGGCTTGGCGTGACGTTGCCGTGGCGGGACGTGGCTGTCAATCGGTGCACAAACGCGTACGACTATAGGGCGATGGGGAAGCGGCCAACGTGCTCAGGACGGTGGGCCGCATGGCCATAAAACCGCAAACCGACGACGGTGGCTTGGCCCTACGCGCCACAGCGGATGGCACCGGTCAGAGGAGGCAACAGCGCAACGTCGTCGTGCGCCGACGTGACGGCAAGGTAGGTGGGGCAAGGCGACATGCGGGCAATGCCAAATGTGGCCACGTGCACACGGTACCGCTAGGCGGGCATGAGGCGGCAGAGCGGCTAGGCGAACACGACGGCTGTGGCAGAGCGCACGCGGGCGACTTCGCACAAGCGACCATGGCCAGTAGCAGCGCAGTGACGCGACGCGCGGGGTCAGCGACACGGTGAAGCGGCGACAATGGCTGAGCCAGAGTAGCGGGCCCGTGACACCGGCGGTGGTGGCAGAGCGGCCAGGTCACCTGGCGTGGCGTGCGCATGCGTGCGTGAGCGCGTGCATGAGCGTGGCAGTGGTGGTGCGGGTGTGCGCGCCAGGGTGCGGCAACGGTGGGGCGGGTGCGCGCCTGGACAAGGTAGAGCCACGACACCAAGCCGAACCGAGACAGGGACCGCGTCCAGACGCTAACACCGGCCGGAACGTGCCATGCACGATTTTTAAAGTTGCTAAAAAATCCAACTCAATAATCCGAATGCTAAACCAACTATTTAGCGCTCGAGATGGTATGTCAAGCTACTAAAACAAACTCTAAGACCATGCCACTGCTTAACCCGATTCTCCTATAAAAATTCCCAAACGTAGCCTCGTCACACCGTTTTCTAACTTAAGAAATTTGATTACGTCTCGCTCGGATTTGCGTCAACTTTGATTTCCAAGCTACCAACCATGCTAGCTAGGGAATTCCTTTCTTGATCGTAAGTATTTCACCGCCACCTACAAAGTTCATACTATAAACTTTATTAAAGTACCGGGTATGCGCTCTATAGCATTTTCGTTCAATAAAAATTCGTTTAGAACTCTAAGCGATATAATGCGACATGAAACATAACATTCGTTTCGTGTTTTCGATGAACGTTTCGAGTCACAGAAATTGATTTACACATTATATTTCATACATTTACACATAAGTATGATGCTCATGCAGTGTTTTAGCAAAAGATTGTACAGTGTAACACCGAGGGTGTTACATATAACTATGTCCCCGAGGCATCTCCACACCTCGATTGGGATACCATCCGGTCCCATCGCCTTACCTCCTTTCATCCTTTTCAACGTCTCTGTGACCTCAGATTCTTGAATTCTCTGCACAAAGCGCCTATTGGTGTCATCAAAAGAGTCATCCAATTGAAAGGTTGTGCCGTAATCTCACCATTGAACAATTTGTCAAAATACTCTTGCCATCGATGTCAGATCTCATCCTCCTTCACCAAGAGATGTTTCTTTTCATCCTTAATGCACTTAACTTGGTTGAAGTCCCTTGTCTTTCTCTCACGAACCCTAGCCATCCTATAAATGTTCTTCTCTCCTTTTGTACTCAAATATTGGTAAAGATCCTCGTAAGCTCTACCCTTTGCTACACTTATAGCGCGCTTTGCAGTCTTCTTTACCACCTTGTATTTCTCTATGTTGTCCACACTCCTATCATGGTACAAGCGTCTATAGCATTCTTTCTTCTCCTTAATAGCTTTTTGGACTTTCTCGTTCCACCACCAAGTATCTTTAGCCTCACCTCCACTTCCTTTGGTTACTCCACACACCTCTGAGGCCATCTTTCTAATGTTGGTTGTCATCTTCTCCCACATGTTGTTTATGTCATCTTCTTCCTTCCAAGAGCCCTCTTTGATAACCCTTTCCCTGAATACCTCTGACGTCTCCCCTTTCAGTTTTTACCACTTTGTTCTTTCAATCTTAGCTTGTTTATCCCTACGGGCACGCACCTGAAAATGAAAGTCTGCCACCAAAAGCTTATGTTGAGAAACAACACACTCTCCTGGTATCACCTTGCAACCCAAGCATGCTCGTTTGTCCTTTCTTCTTGCGAGGACAAAGTCAATCTGGCTAGATTGTTGTCCGCTACTAAAGGTCACTAGATGAGATTATCTTTTTCTAAAGAAAGTGTTGGCTATCATCAGGTCAAAAGCTACCACGAAGCCCAGAACTTCCTCCCCCTCCTGATTTCTACTACCATACCCAAAACCTCCATGAACTGCCTCGAAACCTGCGCTTGTAGTACCTACATGCCCATTAAGATCTCATATAAAAAGATTTTCACTACTAGGTACAGCTCTAATCAGGCCATCTAAGTCTTCCCAGAACTGTCTCTTAGCACTCTCGTCGAGGCCTACTTGGGGGGCATACGCACTAATTACGTTAAGACCATATCACCAACGACAAGCTTGACTAAGATAATCCTATCTCCTTGCCTTCTCACTCCCACCACACCATTCTTGAGGCTCTTATCAATCAAAACTCCTCCATTTCTATTCGCGACTGTTCCTGTGTACCAAAGCTTGAAACCTGTATTGTCCACCTCTTTCGCCTTCTGATCCTTTCATTTAGTCTCTTGAATGCATAATATATTTACACGTCTCCTAGTCACGGTATCAACTAATTCTCTTAACTTATCTGTAAGCGACCCTACATTGCCACTACCTAAATGGATCATAGTTGGTTCGACTAGCTTCCTTACCCTTCGCACCCGTCGACTCAGATGTGAAGATCCTTGCTCATTTTTTTACTACACCCGGGCGCCGATGTAGCGCGCCACTAAGGAAGCGACGACCCGATCCTTGCTCACTTGACACCATGCCCAGATCGCGACACGGCGTGTCACCAAGGGGGTGTCGACCCGGTCTTTGTCCATTTAACACCATACTGGGTTCCGATATGGCGCGTCGCTAAGAGGGTTACGCCCCAACGATTTTCTTTCGGGTTTCATCTCTATTAAAATGGCTAGATTTAACGTTGGCTCGCCACGCCTATCACAACCCTCCTCTTTTACTAGGGCTTGGGACCTGCTATGCTGAGATAACATATGCGGAGTTATTCACGGGTTTGAATCATGAATAGAAATTTTCTTGGCAATGAAGATACATTAAACAAAAACACAAGCCTGATTTCAGTTGTTTTTTCATGGTCCAGTTTGTCAGTGATGTAACGAAATACATCAGTGGTTGCATGGCTTCTCTATCAGCTATGATTCAGCTTGAACTTCCTCATATCAACATCCTTTCAAAGATGGATCTGGTCTCCAACAAAAAAAAAGTAGAAGAGTATGCTTTTTTTTCTTCTTTCATCCCTTGCATAGTTCCAAAGGTTTGAATTTCCTTGTCTGTATTAATGTTCCAATGTCTCTAGGTACCTGGACCCGAATGCACAGGTTCTTCTTTCGCAGCTGAATCGACAGATGGCACCTCGATTTGGCAAGTTGAACAAGTGTTTAGCTGAACTGGTAGACCAACTATGAACCATCCTTCATGCAAGCATTTACTGTTAAAATATTTTTATCAGAGTTCTTTAGAGTGATGCCATGCACCCATAATTGTTTGATTTGTGCATTTAAATTTATCCTTTGGATATAAATTGATAGCCAAGTTAAGATATGCTAAAAGTATAGCTTAGCCTAATGTTCCTTCAATGTGGTACTGCAATGGAACAGATCGTCTTCCTTGGTGCTTACGTCTTATAAGCTAGATACAGTCACAACAACTTTAGTGTGTTTGAGCATTTAATATTCGGCCGGCGAGTTTGGCCGTTTGAGCCTCGGGAAACTGTTCTAGTACAGTGCCACAGGAAGGAAGGAACTCATTGATTTGGTCCTCCGAATTCATGCAATTTCCTTGCACCACCCTCGGCAGACGGCAGACGGCAGACGGCAGGATGGCACGTCAGTGTTATTAACTAGGGAAAAACAATGTGGACTTCTGCGGCGTTAAGTTTTTATATAACATTGCTCTCTATCTTCTCTGACCCATGCTGTGTTTTACGGTGACACTATTCTTATTTTTCTCGGTGGCACGATTTTTGTTGTCTTCGTTACTAGCTACTCCGTACTATCTATGGGCAATTGGGTATGCCCTCGTTTAGTTGGAGAAATTTGAATTTTGGGGCTACTGTAGCACGTTCGTTTTTATTTGACAAATAGTGTTCAAACATGGACTAATTAGGCTCAAAACGTTCGTCTCGCAATTTCCCACCAAACTGTGCAATTAGTTTTTCTTTTCGTCTACATTTAATGATCCATGCACGGGCCGCAAACATTCGATGTGACAGGTACTGTAGCAACTTTTTGGAAGTTGGGGTGGAACTAAACAAGGGCTATATATAAACGATTCCATTGAAAGTGACAGTTTGGAGTAGTTGAACATATAACTTGGGATGTTTGATCCAGTGACTAAAGTCGAGGATGTGTTATACAGGAGTGTCGCATGGGGTGTTCGGATATTAATAAAAAAAATACAAATTACAGAATCCGTCATAAATTCGTGAGACGAATTTATTAAGCCTAATTAACCTATCGTTAGCATATGTTTACTGTAGCACCACATTGTCAAATCATATACTAATTAGGCTTAAAAAATTCATCTCGCAAATAGTCTCAATCTGTGCATTTAGTTTCATAAATAGTATATATTTAATACTTAATGCATATGTCCAAACATTTAATGGAATAGTGACTAAAGTTTAGGAGGTGGAACCAAACACCCCTTTAGACTTGGGTCTAAGAGTCCTGTGAATATAACAATGGGTACTAGAGACGCAACAACTAATTGGGCATCAAAAGAAATATTGAGCTTAAGCTCTATATCATACATATTTGCTAGATCAACCTAGTTAACTAATGACCATTCCTCAATCCTACAATTAGCTGTTCCCTTTTGTTCCCATACCATCGACCCTCATTTTCTACCCGTCAGTCATTTTTGGCACTAGTGCCACCGATGCCGCCAATATCCACCAGTGAAGACAAGGGTCGGGGGAGGAGTGTCACTTCTAACTTTGCTATTTCTTCATTATATTTTTAAATGATCTAGCTAAGCTATCATTATTATACAGTTAAAGAGTAATGGCACCTCAAATGATATATGTCCTTCCTAAATCTTGGTCCTAGCTTCGCCATTGTCAGTATCAATCTATCGACCAAACTAAGTCCCATAGAATCATGTTTTGCAGAAATAATTTCTCACCAGCATACATTTTGGTCCTTCGAAAACTAATTGTTTTGCCACTACTGTCTCATTGCGTCACTCATGACATCAGTGCACTGCATCCTCCATGCTCTAAAGATCAGCGCCAGCAAATGTTCCCCTCTAACTCTAGGCTGTTAAAATTCCATCATGCCTGTCGTCGTCGTCGTCGCTGCTCCTTTGTTCAACAAATGTTCATCTATGAAACAACTAGCAAATGGAAATGTTCAGCATATAGCTAAATGCCAGAAAAACCCTACACACGACGTGAGAAGGATCCACCTAAGCTCCAGTCCTCCAACAGTCGTCTAGCAGGAGCACCGGAGAAACTGACTAGTAACTGAGACACGGTAGTCCTTGGCCCTTCGCGGCGCGCCCATGGCAGCAGGCAGCAGGCAGCAGGCAGCCAACATGACACCCACGCGAGATGGCGCCACATGCGGCTCGCAAAACTCCGGCTCCAGGGGGGCTAAACTACAAGAGCAAACACACAACAAAAAATGCGTTTCAAACCCCGCATTTATCGTTTCTCCTACTACGCTACGCATAGACTGCGCGTTCGCCTCTCCTCGTTAACGTTCACATTTCCCTACCCACGCCACACTGCCTCTGCCTACTCCCGTCCCGTCTCAGCCGTCTCGCTCCCCCCGACTCCATTCCCCACCTTGTCCCGCCGCCGCAGCCGCAGCCGCAGCGGTGGACGCGGGGAGCCTTCTCCGAGTACCCGCTCCTCTCCCCGCTCGCCGGGCCCCGCGGCGAGCATTCCGGGCTCCGGGTCGCCGGGAGCCGCGGGCGGTTTCGCGCGGATCTGAGGCTGCCCGGGCCGGAGAATTCGGGCTGAGTTGATTTGGTGGCGAGTCTAGGTGTGCGGAGGGAGAGGAATTCCGGGAGGGAGAGTTGGTTGGTTGGTGGGCGGGCGTGCGACGTACATGCGCTCCGGAGGCCGCCGCCGTCGCTGCTTCGTCGTCCTCGGGAAGCGATGATCGAGCAGTTCGTCAACTTCGTCATCCGGCCGCCTCGGTAATCACTTTATTCCCACCCGTGTCGCCGGAATTTGGCCTGCTTTCTGCTGCAAGTGCAAGTTGGTGGGATTGGGCAGCCTTTACGCCATTGCCCTTGATGATATGTCGCTACAATTCTTCACGTTTAAGAGTAGGAGTTTAGTGTATGAATTTTCTATCGATAGCAAATAGCTAGACCAGCCTATTGCAATTTATCGGCCTCTGTACGAAATGAAAAAACTCATCAGCCTCTGTTGTAAGGAAAAACGTACCCGCCTCTCACTGTAGTCTCAACGATTCTCAAGGCACAAGAATGCGAAAATTCTGTACTTGAAGTGCTCGAATCCTTGTTGGATTCATTTAGACCCCAATGGTACATTAGTACAGGAGTAAAAATTTGTTGTTCAGCCTTTCTATTGAGAGTCCAGTACCAGGTTTTCAGTCAAGCAAGTAGCTCGTCATAATCACATGTGCTGTAGTTGCACAACTAAACTGGTTTGTGTTAGTAAACCAAAAAAAGCCTTTGCATTTAGTTAACATGGCATTTATACCAACTGTACTTTCTAAAATAAATTTGTGCCTTTTCTGTAAGACGCTACAATAAATGAATAATTTTAGGTTCATAGCCTTCAGGTTTTGATATCTGTATCAAATTATTTTCTCTCTGTTTCCTGCTGAGTGGTGGTTAACTGGCAATGCATTTACAGTGCAGAGTACAATCCAGATCAGTATTTATGGGAGCCAGAGTTTACTCTCGCCGGAAGGAGGTATAAAAGACTAGATTTGGAGGCAAGTAAGGGTCAGGACTATCGAGGTTTTCCGTGTCATCCGTTTGTATGTTGGTGATGACTATCGATATCATTTGTATATCAACCTTACTCTTACTTGTATCATTGTATGTTGCAGCTTACGAATGAAAGAAGTCAGACCTTAAAATGCAGCCACTATGTTCCTGCTGTCATCCCAGAAAACACTGCCCTTCCATGTGTAGTCTACTGCCATGGGAATAGGTACTTACATCTCTTGTCTCATGCAGTCATGCTATTAATTTCTGCCCTGTTGATCATAATTCATACATCTTAAACATTTTGATCAAATGAATTTTGAAGCTCTTACTTGTCTACCGCTATCAAGATGAATCTTATTTCCATTTTTGCTCTTTACCATCTTCAATAGCCAATGTGGTTCATTTAACAAGTTTTTTCATTAATTTAATGCAGTGGATGCAGAGCAGATGCAAATGAAGCCGCTGTCATACTTCTTCCTTCAAATATCACTCTTTTTACACTTGACTTTGCCGGATCAGGGCTATCAAGTGGAGATTATGTCAGCCTTGGTTGGCATGAGGTGTGTAGTCATTATAAATTTTGTAGCGACATTCATATTATATTTTAGAAGGGCGGGCCTGGTGCAAGCGGTCGAGTCTTACTGCCTGTGACCGGAAGGTCCCGAGTTTGAGTCGCGGTCTCCTCGCATTGCACAGGCGAGGGTAAGGCTTGCCTCCCCATACCCCGCACAGAGCGGGAGCTCTCTGCACTGGGTACGCCCTTTTATTCATATTATATTTTAAATGACATGTCCTGAAAAATATTATCACTGTGGTATTCCCAGAAGCAGGATCTCAAATGTGCTGTGTCCTTTCTGCGTAACAATAAGCAAGTTTCTCGTATAGGCCTTTGGGGGCGCTCGATGGGTGCTGTTACAAGGTATTAATTTATCTAAAATGCTTGTTCTCTACTTTGCGTAGAATTGCCCATCATTCTGTTTCTGTGATAATATACCTTTTTAGAAGGTGTTGGATTATAGTAGAATATATCTCTTACAAATTGCATCTTAAAGAGTTTGTACTGATCATTGAATTGCCCCCCACCCCTATCCTGGTACTTGCAGTTAACTCTGCAAAGCATCTTGATTTAGATTATTCTTCATATATTTGCATTTTGGTAATTCATGACAACTTGTGTCCATATATTTGCTGCAGTCTGCTATATGGAGCAGAAGACCCCTCAATTGCAGGCATGGTTCTGGATAGTGCTTTCGCTAACTTATATGACTTGATGATGGAGCTCGTAGAAGTTTACAAAATACGAGTTCCTAAGTTCACGGTATGATTATCTTGTGGTGAATGTTTAGCTTCACTATTTTCATTAAAGTAACCATTTTACTGTTGAATTGTATGTGCTTTTTATGTTATAATTATAGGCACATATGTGTATTGTTATATAAGAGATGTATGTAGAGGCGCTTGTTGGTAACTTGGTATAACAAGAAAGTTATTCTTTTTTAAATATTTTAGGAAGTCATGCAACTAGTTTTTGTATCTTAGGCCACTTTGGGGCGTGAACCTAGAGTTGATACCCCATGCGGCAACTTTTCTAAATCCTGAACCAGTAGGGAGATTCAGCACCTGGCTTCTGTTTCCTGCCGCTGATGTTCCATGAAATAATGCTTGCTGATTGTAGATTGCAAATGATTCACAATATAGAAGTGCTGTTGTTAATGTTGTAAAAGTACACAGTATAGGCTTTCCTGCTTCATGTTCTGTTCAAGCGCTCACTGTATGTTGCTATACTCACATGATTTGATGGTTGTTGTGATACATATATTTTTCAGGTTAAGATGGCTGTTCAGTACATGCGACGTGTCATTCAGAGAAGAGCTAAATTTGACATAATGGATCTTAATGTTGTCCAGGTTCGCTTTCCAAAATAGTATTTTCTATTTTCTACTAGTTCAATCACTGAAGAGCCTGGTAGAACTTTTTAAAAAGGTGGATTGGAACGATTTGTTACCATTGTTATAGTTACGATCCTTGACAAGGACAGTGGTATGCATTACCTATGAATGGATGCATGGAATAGTTAGAAACGCATATGGTTAGCCTATTTTTGACCTGATTAGGCCTCAAAGGAGCAACTTGACTGCAATGCAAAAAGAAAAAGTAAGGAAAAAAGAATGGTTTATTGCATGTGTCTTTTTCACCCAAGTTAGGATTCTCAATTGTCTTGGCTCTGAACACTGACATTAGATAAGTCGAAACTTCTACATGAGATTGATTTTGAGTTGAGATTTGAGCGATATTGCTTGTGTAAAATTGATTGTAGCATAAAACTACATGTTATACTGTGAATTCTTTTTCTTAGGAGTACTATCATAATCAATTCCATTTTTCAGTCAAACTCATAGGATGTGAATAGACTATCTTTCTGGGTAACATTTTTTTTTTTGCCTTGCCAGTTTGCACCCAAGACGTTTATTCCTGCATTATTTGGACATGCTTCAAATGATATGTTTATTCAGCCACATCACACAGAACGTATTCATCAGGCATATGCTGTAAGTATCACTCTAGCTTGCTTTAGGAAGGCTGATCAGTACATACATGGCTTTTAAATGCATACAAGCCTCATCACTGGTGATTGCTCCGGCTGAAGGGCCTTCTGATTGCTGCCCATGTTGGTGACATATTTCTATTCCTCTGCAGGGGGATAAAAATCTAATCAAATTTGAGGGTGATCACAATTCCCCAAGGCCCCAGTTTTATTACGACTCTGTTTCAATATTCTTCTACAATGTTCTTCACCCACCTCAGTTTCCTTCAACTTGCACAAATAAATTTGATAAGTATTACAACCTTGGTGCTTTTAAGGGTGGTGCTGGTACCAATGAGGTAAATTTTCAATTCATTTCTTTGCAATCCTGTGTGAAATCTTCTGCCTCATGTTGTACGAAACTCTCCTAGTAGATTACTTATACATGTAATTGAATTTTCAGAGCTTATTATATGAGATCATCAATGGTCTACGGGCAGCTGGCACTGATGCAGGAAGTTCATCAGCTGCTACAGCTAATTTCACAAATGGTGTGGCTTTTCTTCCTCAATGGTTGTACTTAGTATCTTTAAGTAACCATTTTCTGCTTGTTGACTTCGTTTTCATTGTTTCAGCTACAAAATCAGTAGTTGAATTGCTGACAGAGAGGGTAAATCAGCTATCTGTTAAAAATGATAATGACTTGGTAAGTCACGGTTGGGGCGTGAGTGTGTGTGGTGTGTGGTGTGTGAGGTGTTGTTCGGGCTCTTACCCTTTATTCTCTTCTTAATATACTGAAGCGCAGCTCTCCTGCGTTTTCGAGAAAAAAAAGTCAATTATTGTCTGCCCTTCCTATTCTACTTGAGATTTTAACTCCATTCAAATGCAGGATTTTCTTTTGGATGAAAATCATAACCCCACTGAGATGGACGGTAACACAGGAGAGTGTCATTTAGAGGTAAAAGAATATATTTCCTAGTTTCTTTGAGAAAAAAATAATGATCTTTGTGATTTCTTTACTTGTGAAGTTAAGGAGTTTTCTTTCCTTATTAGGATAAAGCAAACAGACAAACAGAGGAATGCTGTTCATACACCAGCTCAAACAGAGAGAGCTGGGGAAGATGTTCCTCCTTGGGTGGAGCTAGTGATGGATCGTCATCAGGCGAGCAGCCTGAGATACCTAATCATAAGCTCAAGGTACATTTCTTCAGTCTTTTAATAGGCCCTTAAGATTTAGAATGCTAGAAGTCTTTGTGTTTATTTGCTACTCCATATGTTCAAAATTATAGTTCACTTTGCTTTGTCCTAAGTCAAACTTCTCTATCTTTGACTAAGTTTTAGAAAAATATATTAACATCTATAAACAAATTCACTATCAAGACATTATGTAGAATTTAATGAAACTAATATGATATTCTAGATGTTAATATATTTTTCTATAAACTTGGTCAAAGCTAGATAAGATTGACTTAGGGCAAAACTAGAGTGAGCTATAATTTGTAACGGAGTACTTCAACAATATAAGGCTGATTTTGAATTAGTGATGTCCTGCTTATGCTGGATCTGTGAACCAGTAAATATAGGACAGTTTTTAATCTCATTTTCTTCTCCCAAACTGTAGAGCATGACACTAAGGGCTCTAGCAAGCGCCACTGAGAGGCAGTACGAAGGAAACCTCTACCTCTCTCACGATCCCGAAGGAGAAGAAGAATCAATCACTGTGGAAGAGGTTAAAAAAGGAGAGGCAAGAGATGGGGGAAAACATATCCCAGCGTCTCCGGTTGTGTCTCCAAGGCCAGGCTCGACACAAGAGAACCAAATCATCTTGACAACTGTGAATACCCATTTAACTCTTGGAAAAAATCTGTTAGAACTCACTGATGGTTCACCGACAGAACCTGCGCTGCGATTTGGAGCTTCTGACATTCAGCGCCAATCATGCTGTGTACATTGGTTGAACATTACTTAGAAATCTTTCTGTTAGGTCATGGATTGTCCCAGCCCCGTTGTGTTGACTGCCAACCTTTAATATTCGTTTCTTATGATTCTTTCCAATTTAATCCTGTAAATTTCAAGGCTAGGAACTGTTCCGGACTTGTGGCTGGGGAAGGGGCACCAGTGCATTGCTTTCAGGATTTGTGTAGGGTTTGAAGGTCGAGTTGTATCGACAGAATCTCATTTTTATGCTGCTCGGTAACGTCTCTGATTTGCTATGCTGTACTGTCGTACCTGGCGTGAAATGGTTGGTGGCACATGCATTCCTGTCCTGAGCCATTCTCTGATTTGTGTGGGTTTGCCTCTGGGCGTGGTAATCATCACCAGAAATGTTAACGGACCTTTATGTGCTCTGCAAACGTGAATCCACAAATCTCATTGGCATATTGTAGTACTTGACGTTTTGAGTCTCGACCTTATGCTAACCTCTGGTTGGGAATGTCATGTAATCTATTGTACACGGAGCTTCGCAAAAAAAAAGAAGGCCTGGGTACTCCTAAATTTCTATTCTGTTTTAAAATAAGTACACATCTCGAGAAGTTTTTTTTAGTTTGATTAAATATATATTTTAAAAATAGTAATACTTATGATCTGTAATAAGTATTAATGTATTATGAGATTGGTTCTGAAATATACTTTTATAATAAATTTATTTGAAAATATAAACATTAATATTATTTTTATATACTAAATTAAATTTAAAAATTGACTCTTCGATAAATGAGGTATATCCACTTATTATTTTGGTAGCAGGGCAGCAGAACCTCGTTTTCGGGCACAGGTGGCTTGCCAGCTTGTGTGCGCCACCTGACCAGCCGAACCGTTGCTGTTGAAGCTATGGAATGGCGCCGCCTCTTCCTCCCTCGCCACCACTCCCTCTCCTCCGGCGCCCAGGCCATCGCTGCTGTCGTCGCCGGCGAGATCTCTGCCCTCCTCACCGCCCGAAGTTTGCGGGATTCCGTTAACTGGGCGGAGCAGTTCATACGCTCCAATGCCGTCGGGGCGTCCGGCGTCCCCGAGATGTACCGCTCGTTGGCCGCCGCAGGCCCACGTGGGCAGCGCCTTTACCTCAGCGGCGCGGCGTTCGCGCTGGTCGAGGCATCCGCGCGCGCGGACCTACCCGACGGCGCTCTGCTGCTGATCGACCTCCTCATCCGCACGCCCAAGTTGCCGCGGCCGTCGGCGACCTCCTGCGGCCACCTCATGGCGAAGCTCCTCTCCCTCGGACGCCGCGCGGATGCGCGCCGCGTGTTCGAGACCCTCGCCGATCGCCAGCGCAGCAGGGAGATCACCGCGGTTTGGAGATCCGGGAGAGCGGCCGACGCCGTCAAGGTGTTCGGCGAAACGGTGGACACGGCCGCGGCGCCAAAACATTCCAGGTACCGGTACCTTACCATGAATATGATGAATGACTGCCTGAAGAAGGGAGATCTGGAGGCTGCTTCAGAGCTGCGAACCTGGATGGTGCAGGCGGGCTTGAAGGTACCCAAGCAACAGCGGCAAATGCTTCGGATGCTGGAAAAATTCCGGGAGTGCCCACACAAAATCCCCCGGAACGTGCTCATCGAAATCTGCATCACGGCGGATGGCGCCGATGGCTCCAGCACACGGGCCACGATGGCATGGCACCTCCCAATGCTCACTCCTACAACCTGGTACTCGCTGGGCTCTGGAAGGCCAGTAGGGGCGACGACGCTGTCAAGATGTTCGGCAAGATGGCAGACATGTTCCTGGCGCCAAATAATTTCACATATACTGTCATGATTAATGGCCACTTGAAGAGGCTGAGTCATGTTCTGGCCTCGAAGAAGAACGAGAGTGGGGATCTGGAGGCTGCGCTCCAGCTGCGGGCTCAGATGGTGCAGGATGTCTTCAAGCCAGATGAATACACCTACCATTCACTGATGGCAGAACTCTGCTTGGCTGAACGGCTGGGAGACGTTACAGCTCTGTTCCATGAGATGCGGATGCACGGGACGACACTACACAAGATCGTTCCTGGCAGCCTGTTTGAGTTCCTCTTCAGAATCAACGAAGATCAGCTACTGGGCATCATTGAAAAATCTGCAAAGGACGGTGTTGCTGCAAAGGATAATGGTTGTGTTACCTTGTTGAAGGAGCTTTGCAGGATTCAGAAAGTTTCACTCGCAGAGAAGGTGCTGCAGACATTTGCGAAAACAGGGTTGGTACCAACAACGGAGATGTACAACATTGTCATTGACGGGTATTGCAAGATCAATGAGCTCCAAGGGGCATTCTTGTTGTGTCGCCAGATGGAATCACATGGTCAGGTTGTACCTAATGAAGCCACCTACGATGCACTGCTGCTGGCCGTGCGCAGCAGCACGAGCATCATGTATTGGGAGGACGTGGTGGAGTTGTTTGAGAAAAATGGAGTTAGTACTGATGCGCTGAACTCCGGCAGTTCTGCTACATACGGATTCAAATATAGGAATAGTCTAGTACCTAGAATGTTTAACAAACTGGTGAGCAAGCTATTTTAGAATCTGCAAAATAGATATTTTCATTGTAGGTCTAGAGTATTAGCTTAAACAGATGCTCGATGATGATGCAGCGTGTATTCTCTCTTAAGGACTTGTGGAAGTCAATGGCAAGCGCGTGCCTTGTTTGCTCGACGACTACATTTTAAAGCGCACATTGATTGACCTACCGATGGTCCTCAGCTGCCTCAGTGCCTCGTCAGTTTTGGCACGTCATGTGGTTGCTAACTTGTAGATTTGTTGGATGCATTATTGGGCTTAATGAATTTTGGGCATACAAGTCCTTATCAAATCCGAGGAAAACGAATTATTGTCCTGCAAACCATGGAGGTGGTTGGTGCTTAACCTAAATGAGGACTCCAATGTAAACAGAAGCTTTTGACCATGTAATCAATCATGTAGGGCGTGATTAGTTGTCGGATTTTCTCTGATCAGGCCTAGGCGATGAGACTTTTCCGTGTTCGGTTTGCTGCATGAGCACCTGAGCCTGGCCATGTTCTCTTGAGCTTATAAGCTAGAATCAGTTATATTTTTTTAGCCATGGAACATTATTTTTCTCTTACAACAAATTAGCCTTACAAATAGCCGCATCAGCAATAAGTCTTACCGAACAGGGACATGAGGATGATGGTTGTATTTCTCCGGCCAGCTCACAGGATGCGAGTAATTATCCATCTAACGATGTTGTTAATGCATTATTATCACATACTAAGTGATATTAACATATCCCAATTTAAATTAATGAGTAATAAGATAAATTAAGAGCTAGGAGATACTAGTAGCACTATAAATATTATGATGATATTTTTTTTATCTACATCCCTACTTGTGTGAGCAACCAAACAACTTGTTATGACTGTCTAATTTTGTGTTTAGCTACAAGGGCCCCGTTTGCTTCGTTGAAAAAACAAGCCGAGACACTGTTTTGGCTGATTTGTTGTGAGAGAAAAACACTATTCCGACTGAAAAAAAAAAACAAGCTGAAAAGTACGGATTATAAGAGAAGCGAACAGGGCCCTAGATGTGAGCTAGGCTGGGCTTGTCCATGAGCCAATCACGCCTGTAGATCAACTTAACAAAGATCCAAGAATGGTCATAGATAGTAAATACCATTTTATACACATTAGTATGTTGTACATCAGGCTAATTGTAACTATGAATCTCAGATTGAGTCTTGTCTTGTAACACCATGTCAAGGGCTGTTCTTGTGCATGCGTTAGGTACCCGTTCTAAATTTCTCCGATACCTTTTTTTTTTTACAAAACTATAGTTTGTGTGCTTCTGATCTCTAGCTAGCTCATAGTAGCATTTTTTTTTGAACTGACTCATAGTAGCATTTTCTCAATGTTTTTATTTCGTTTTTGTTTAGGGGATGATGATACTGGAGGAAGGTCAAGAACTCAAGCAGTCCAATGGTTGCTTTGGTAAAAATAGAGGTGGTAGTGGATTTAGATAATCTAAAGTTTAATTGAACTTTAAGCCCCGTTCGTTTCACAGGGAATGGCTACCAGGAAAAATTCCGGCCGGGAATAATAGTTAATTTATACAAGCTTTTATTACCTGAAATGATTCCTGGCCACATTCACCTCAAACCGAACGGGCCCTTAGTTGTTTTGAATGCATTCGGATGGGATGTATTGCATTTTAATGCTCATAATGCATTGGATATTAACTTAAAAAAATCTAGTGTCGAATGAATTTTATATGGACTTGAATACTTGAGAGGTAGGTCAATTTTTAATGTTAGTCATACTAATTTGTACAAAGTAACCAGCAATCATATTAAGTCGTCTCCAAAATTTTTTTGATTGATTTCTCTAAAATTTTAAGGTGTGGGCACGAGATTTTTAATTTAGGGTTTGACTCTTTATATATATATAGTCACGTCGGTTTGCACAAAGTAGCTTGCAATCGCATTAAGTCATCTCTAATAAATTTTCTGATTTGGCTAAAATTTTAAGGTATGAACACGAGATTTTAAATTTTGGATCTAGCTTTTGATATAGAATGAACAAGTAGTTATAATGATTTTGTTAGACATTATCTATTTTGTAGTAGAATAGGTTTGGACTTAGATTTTTCCCCTTAATTTTAATTGGATTTATCTATATGAATTTGATGCTAATCCATTGCTACCTCTAACAAAAGAAAGCAGCGAATCTACGAGCCACTGACCGGCTGTATTCATCGTTGACTCATTGCCTCAGCGAGGTCAGCCTGTTCGGTAGGGCTGAATGTGGTTGGCTGGGTTGGCTGGTATTGGGCTTATCAGCCCAGCCGTTTGGCAGCCCAGCCCCAGCCGAACGGCTGGTTATAAGCCACCGAACCCCCAGCGTGTGGCGTCGTCCCTCATCTTCTCCCCTTCGCGTTGGCGGCTAGGGTTTCCCGCACGGGCGCCGCTCGTCGCCGTCTCTACGCGCGAGTCCCGACGGTCATCTGCGCCGCGTCGCCGGGCCCCCTCGGTGGTGAGCGGATCGGCTCCCGCCTGCCTCTCTACGCCATGCCGCGGAACCTCACCGGCGAGAGCCAAGCTGACGTTGCGCTGCGCCTCCCTCCCCCAACCCGCCTTCGTCCTCACCGACTGTCGGCAGCAAGGTATTCTCGATTCAATGCCACCGCCGTAGCACCTGGCTGGATCTGACCTGCAGGCGCTCCTCTTGTAGTTCTCCCTCCTCGCCGCACCGCCTCCATCGACACGACCCGGCCAACTTGCTGCATTAAGGTAAAACCCAAGCCACGCCACCGTCGTTTTTGTAGGTTTTTTGGATCTAGGGATTGCGGTGCACGGTCTCTGCTTCTTGTTTTCCTGGATCTGAGCCGACGTTTTGTAGGTTTTCTAGATCCACCGTTCCTTACTTTCGCGGAGCTGAGCTCCACGGCCTAGTCTGCTAGATGTACCAGATCCGTCGTCCTCGGCCGGATGCGGTGACTTAAGCATAGCGTCCCCCCTTATCATATGTTTGTTTGTCATAGTTTTCCCGGATCCGAGCTTCATGGCCGAACATGGCGAGTCCCGCTTAGCGTCCCCTCTATTTGTTTGTTTTGTTGTAACTTAGTTGCACTATTTGCTTGCATGAGGATGTGCCCTGTATCTAGATGTGTGTTGTTGTACATCATAGCTGTGATTTTCTTTTCCAGGCACACCCCCCCAATTGTTGCCTGAAATTGGCATTCGAATGTGATGAATATGCATCTTTTGTTTTCCTTTCTACCGATATTTTCATCTTGATTACGCTAACCAGATTTAACTTTTTGCTTGGTTTTGTCATTGATTCTATTATCAAATTTCTGTTGAATGTAACGTATCATGAGATCTACTGGATACACTATCTATACGTACCAAACCGTGTTCCAAATTTTTGTACTGGATTGTACCTCCTACTGTTCCTGCATTTTTTATCGTTTGACTTCACAATGACCTCTACATTGCCGCTACAGAGACTACAACGACGATTCATCCGCTGGGGCACACGGCTACCCACACTGGCAGCGTTGTCGACTTCGTCGTGCTCTCCACCTGCAGCTAGGCAGTACCACCTCCGAGGAAAACGCCGCAAGCGGTTTGGAAAGGCAAGTTCTCTTATCCGTCACCCACTCTCATCTTTGCGTACTGGAACTACCCTCCGTATGACATAAGATATGCATCCATGTACATAATCCCTTCGAATGTCGATCCTTGCATCAAATGAGCCAGGAACGTGCTAGCTGGGATGACAAAACCTACTCTCTGCTTCTTGACCTAATCAACAAGCAGAAAGACCTCTGTCACTAGAACGCCACTTTGCCAACCACACTAGGGTGGACCAATGTCGTTCGTGGCTTCAACAAAATCACGAGGCTCGGGTATAACAAGAAAAAGTGCCAGAACAAATGCAACGAGCTAAAACGTTTGTATTTCAATTGGCGCGATGGTCAGACCCATACTGAGCTAGGCCGTGACCCGCTTACTAGAGAGGTTACAACTGACCCCGAGTGGTACGGCGCTAGCCCCGGGGTACTAACTACACACATTTCCTTGACTATTTTTTTAGCAATTAGGTTCCCACTAACTAAGTACTAACTTCGCCATCACTGGAACACGTGCAGGAAAGTAGCCAACCCGCTCGTGACAAGTTCAGATGCCCCCAATGCTTTGAGCAACTGCTCATGATTTTGGGACGCACCCCACGTGACAGGGGCGAGTTGGTATCGGCGGGGGGCCATCAATCTGATAGTACACCCAGTAGTGGAAGCCCTCGCACTCCTCCAGCCTTGTCGGATGAGCCGGTCCTACCGCGTAGTGGTGCTCAGCCCTTGAAGAGAGTCCATAGGGAACATTCTATTAACAGTCCTCCCAGTAAGAAGAGTAGCAAGACTCCATCCATTGACGACTGCCTTGATGACCTAAGCCACATTATCAGGGAGGCTAGGTCCCAAAAGGCCCATCAGGCCACAGATGCTGAGGAGTTGTCCCAAATCAATCAGATTCTAAAGCAAGATGGTTATAGCGAGAGTGATGTAGTATTCGCACAAGCCCTTAACCTTTGCAACAACAGGCTCCGTCGTCGGGCTTTTCTTGATTTGGAAACTAAAGAGGGTCGGCTAAACTGGGTCAATGTGTCGTGGGACTTCGTGTGATCCACGAAGTCCCAGTGATCAGCACTATTGTTTATACTGCGGTTTTTTCTACTGTTTCTATTTTCCACCATGTGCATGTTGAGTTGATTCTATTCGTTATTTCGTTATGTTCGTTTTGTTTGTTTTAATAAAGACCGTTGTGGAGAACTAAGTGCATGTCGTTGTCTCATTTTTTGAATAAAATATATGTGTCGTGCTGTGAGCATTGTAAGACCTTATGCATGGATCACTTTTTCTATTGTCCATGCCTTACATACATTTGTCTAAGGTGGTTGTGCCAACTACCTAGTTCAGGTAACTTGACATGTTCACTTATCAGCAAATGTTTTGTTCCCAATATATGCATCAGCATCTTACTGATTTGTGCCCATTTGCAGGTAGCACAATGAGCAGCACTGACGAGTCATCGTACAGCGACACTTCCAGTGATGGACCGAGCACTGTGATCTTGGCGAAGGCAGCAGTCGTGCTGCGGAGGTTGAAAGGTATTATGGCGCAGCAAATGCCTGAGATAAATCCTCCTTGTCCCATTCCTAAACTATCTGGAGCCCAATGGATGCAACTTACTCTTGCCGACCAAACCAAATGTATAGACAATTTGTGCATGACGCGTGATGCCTTCATGCATTTGCATGACACCCTGCTTCCTTTCGGCCTGCCATCAACAGATAAGTGTACCTCAGTAGAAGCTTTAGGCATGTACATCTGGACCTATGCCCACCAATCTGCCAGTAGAGAGTGCAAACATAGGTTTAAAAGGTCTTTAGATATAGTTAGCAGAAAGTTAACAACAGTTACAGAGGTCATGTATAGGTGGGCAAAGACTGTCCTAGTGCCCGCAGATAGGAAGTACGCACGCGTAAGCCAGAAACTTGCTGCATATGCACCATGGTTTGATGGATGCATATGTGCTATAGATGGCACGCAAATAAAGGTTGAGGTTAAACGTGAAGCAAAGGCTGATTTCTTCAATAGGAAAGGCGAAACAACAATTAATGTTTGTGCCATCGTGGATATGGATGTCCGTTTCACATACGTGGGGGCCGGGAAGGCGGGGGCATGTCATGACATGGCGGTGTTGAAAGACTGTTAGGACGACGGTTAGTTCCCGCATCCCCCAGCAGGTTCGTGATGCCTAGCAAAAAAAATTCCGTCATGTTGTCACTGATTTTTACTTGTGTAAGGTCCTAATGGCTAGAGGGGGGTGAATAGCCTATTAAAAATTTCTACAACAACACTTAACAAACCGGTTAGACAATTATGAGGCGAAGCAAGTGTTGCGCTAGCCTACTAAAATTGCAAGCCACCTACCACAATTCTAGTTTATATAGTTTCTATCCACACAATAGCTATGTCACTACACTAAGTTAGTGTGCTCTCAAAGGCTAACTAAAGAGCCACACTAACTAAACTAACAAGCTCTCACAACTAGCTACACTAAAGAGCTTGACAACTAGTTTACAGTAATGTAAAGAGAGTGAGCAATTTGTTTATACTGCCGTGTCGAGGAAGGATCCAATCAATCACAAGAGTGAATACTAATGAAGATCAATCAGCTCGGAATCAAATGATGAACACAATGATTTTTTACCGAGGCTCACTTGCTTGCCGGCAAGCTACTCCTCGTTGTGGTGATTCACTCACTTGGAGGTTCACGCGCTAATTGGCATCACACGCCAAATCCTCAATAGGGTGCCGCACAACCAACACAAGATGAGGATCACACAAGCCACGAGCAATCCACTAGAGTACCTTTTGGCTCTCTGCCAGGGAAAGGTCAAAAACCCCTCACAATCACCACGATCGGAGCCGGAGACAATCACCACCCTCCGCTCGACGATCCTCGCTACTCCAAGCCGTCTAGGTGGCGGCAACCACCAAGAGTAACAAGCGAATCCCGTAGCGAAACACGAACACCAAGTGCCTCTAGATGCCAACACTCAAGCAATGCACTTGGATTCTCTCCCAATCTCACAAATATATCTATGATGGAGATGAGTGGGAGGGCTTTGGCTAAGCTCACAAGGTTGCTATGTTAATGGAAATGGCCAAGAGAGTGAGCTAGAGCCGGCCATGGGGCTTAAATAAAAGCCCCCACAAAATAGAGCCGTTGGGCTCCTCACTGCACTAAACACGGGCCGACCGAACGCACCGGTCAGATTGACCGGATGCTGGACCTCAGCGTCCGGTCGCGCGATGCACGCCACGTGTCCCCTCTCTTCAAATACTGAGCGCCCAATCCCAACGGTTAAGTGATGACCGAACGCGCTGCTGCAGCATCCGGTCGTTTCCAGTAAGCATCCAGAAGCGAGAAATCACAACCGGACACGTCCGGTCATGCTCGACCGGACTCACCCAGCATCCGGTCACTCGGCGTCTCCTCTGTGCGCTACCACGTTAGCAGGACCAGACGCAACCCTCCAGCGTCCGGTCACTAAGTGACCCAGCGTCCAGTCAGAGACCGACGCCAGCGTCTTCACGCATCCACTGACCGGACGCGCCGGTCCTACCGAGACCAGCGTCCGGTCACTTACAGTGACCTCCGTCTTTTCTGTATAGAGCACCGGTGGCACCGTTGGACTGTTCACACTCTACGGGTGGACACTCCACCGGTGAAGTTTCTTACCCTTGCTCAAATGTGTCAACCACCAAGTGTAACACCTTGTGCACATGTGTGTTAGCATATTTTCACAAATATTTTCAAGGGTGTTAGCACTCCACTAGATCCTAAATGCATATGCAATGAGTTAGAGCATCTAGTGGCACTTTGATAACCGCATTTCGATACGAGTTTCACCTCTCTTAATAGTACGGCTATCAATCTTAAATATGATCACACTCACTAAGTGTCTTGATCACCAAAACAAAATGGCTCCTACCATTTATACCTTTGCCTCGAGCCTTTTGTTTTTCTCTTTCTTCTTTTCAAGTCCAAGTACTTGATCATCACCATGGCATCACCATCATCATGTCATGATCTTTATTTGCTTCACCACTTGGAATGTGCTACCTATATCATGATCACTTGATAAACTAGGTTAGCACTTATGGTTTCATCAATTCACCAAAACCAAACTAGAGCTTTCAACTTGGCAATGCTTAAATATAGCTTTGTGTATGACAATGCTTGCGTAGGTTACAAGGACCTTGATTGCTTGTTGTTTGTTCTTATCATGTATTGCCTAAGATGATTGGATGAAATGCTAATGATTCAATAGTTGCCACTTTCCCACTCCTTGTGTATGACAATAGTTGCGTAGGTTACCATGAATATAAGTATTACTGGCGGTGCAACAGTATTGTTGGGTATGCTAAGTACATGCTGGTACACAGTAGCTGATGCAATTGGATTGGTTATTTGTGCAAATAGGTCAAGATTGTGGTCTTGTTGGAATGGTTTGATCTGAATTTGGACACTATCTAGTTGTGCAGTAATATATGTGTGGTGAAGATTATTCTATTGATACCTAGATGTTGGTACCTTTTGGCTAAATATAAGTTAGTTTGATGCGACTGGGACTACTTATTTTTTGCCGCATTCAAAGTCCAGAGTTGTCTTTAGGTGTTTCTATTGTGAGTACAAACCACAATGACATCTGTTGTGTTGTGTTTCCTCATCCAGTAGGACTAATTGGTGATCTGTTGTCATTTCTTGTAGGCCAGTACTACTTGGCGAACGCGGGTTACATGGACATGCCAGGTTATATGACTTCCTTTAGAAACACAAGGTATCATATGAATGATTTTAGGGGCGTAGATTTGCATCGGTTGCTGCGGGAGGAAAAATTCAACTACATTCATGCGAAGCTGCGAAATGTCATCGAAAGGAGGTTTGGGGGTTTGAAAGAACGTTTGCATATTCTGAAAAGGGGTGCCGTACTGCTAGAGGAAGAAGTAGGCTATGATAATCATTTCATGCTTTGTATTAGAAAATTACTTGTGGCTGCTTAAGTACGGAGCTGATCCACCTTCGTATAAGCTGCCGAAGTGGGTTGAGCTAAATCGTGGAACCCAAACCTCTTTAGTTAGGGAGTTGATATCTATGATTGCGTGGAGTGGTATCTGATTTAGGAAAGTTAAGGTAATGCAGCTACTTTAGTAATTCAATTTGAATTAGGTAGTTACGGATTTGTTTATGAGTGACAATGGGTACTGATCGTAGGAGTAGCTCGAACGCGGGTGGTGTATGTGCACCTGCAGGTTGCAGGTATGCGTGCATTTTGGTTAGTGGGATCGAAGGCCACAATGTTTGTGCTGCATATATGCCTACTGTGGTATTTGTAGTGTATGATCTTTGTGTTGTATGGATGGAACAAATGGATTATGAATTGTTGGTTGAACCTGTAACTTGTTTAACCGTGAATTGCGGATTGCAAATGTGTCGTAAATAACCTTACGTGCATTGTGGTTTGGCGTCATTATATGAAAACCACCTGTTGTTGGCGCCAATAATCAGTTTGAATTTGAAATTGTTAAATCAGTCGTTTTAAACCTACTGGAATTGGCCGGTTGTTGTGGCTGGTCCAGCCCCAGCTCTTGCCCGCCAATTCAGAGCTGCCGAACATGCTGGTGATCTGGCGGCGGAGGCGGCTGCATTGGAGTGGTCACTGGTGACTATTGACTTGGTGAGGAGGAATATTTGACCGCTCCAGTCTGCAGTCTCCAGGTGTCACTCAACAGCACGCACGCCGCGTGCTACCTTGGCTCGGCTAGTCATCGGTCGGTCATCCCAACGCCCAAGCCCAAAGCTGGGGAGATGCATTGCCACCGCCCAGCACGCTGGACCCACCTGTCGGCCTCCCGAAGGGCGGAACACCTGAGGCCAACGCCGGCCGTGCCGCTCCTGCTTCTGCTGCCTCTTCCCACCAAGCCAGCAGTCCCAGCACGCCTCTCTCTTTCTCATCAGTTTCTCCTGCTGCTTGGCTCATCAGGCAGGCGGCCCGAATAATCCCCCTGCGGATTCCCCCCTCTCCTGAAGGCGAAAGCTCGCGCCTTTCTTTCCCTCGTCGACCGATTATCAACCCCGGCGGACTCCGCGCAGAGCTCACATCGCCGATCCCGCTCCCGGATTCTTTTGGTGCCGCCAGGAGACGGCGTCCAGTCCAGGCAAGCGCTCCTCGCCTTTGCAATCTTCTTCCCTTCTCGTCGCCGTTCGATTCCGCGCTAGCTCGCACCGATCTTTGTTTCTTGACTTGTTTTGGTGGGTTCGTTGGTACACTGACAACGAACTGGCTGCTATTCCTCTTTTCCTCAGAGTGGAATCGGGCAGAGGGAACTGGCTGCTATTCCCTTTTTCCTTGCGTTCAATCTTGATATTATTTTTCTTTAAGGTTCTCTGTTGTCTCCTGTGGACGTATATGTTTCTACTGTTAATATCTCATCTCGTAATTGCATACGGGGCGCGATTATGATGGTGAAATCCTGTTCTTGTTACTCAGACAGCCTCCCTGTTCGGCGTCTCGATTGCTTCCACTCCTTGCAGAACATTATTCTACTTGAAACAGCTGTCATGCATGAGTGATGATGCTTAACTGATTGCTATTCATTTTCAGATTTTCAGCTGCTCCGTGTGTATCTGATCGGGGGCTTCTTCGGTTGAAAGAAAAAAAAAATATCGGGGTCACTATCTGAACTGCTAGCATGGGGGCTGTGCTTGGACGGCATGACACCCACAAGCGGAGTTTCCATGGTTCGAAGCTGGAGGCAAAGATGGTTGATGCTATGCAGCAGAGAGCGTCGCATGGAACTTCACTGAAATCGTTCGATAGTATTATCATGAAGTTCCCCAAAATTGACGAGAGTTTTAGAAAATGCAAGACTATCTTCGAACGATTTGGTGAGTTCTGCCCTTTTGCTTGTGCTTTGGAGAGTCTGGACACTTTCATGCTTTTAGTGAAAATGCCAATGTGTCATGTGGCAATTTGGTGATTAAGCTTCTTTTCAATTGTATTTCTCAAGATTCAGAACTGGACCTGATAGTTTCACTTACTCATTTAGTGCTGTTTTACATATAGTTATAGTTCTTGTCATAAACTGTTCAAATTCTCATAATTTATGCCAATGCTTGTTTATTCGTTTTCCCTTTGATTCCTATGCTTCTGTTGTTTACACCTCCCTCTGCTTCTATTTCTTCATTTATGATCAAACTTATAACTCCTAAGCATTTAGTATTCACTACATGGTTGTAAGGTAGCGACATCCTATCTCTTTTATTTACTAAAAGGAAAACATGTGTGTCAGTGGGAAGTAATCAAAGTGGGAAGACTGTTATGCTCTGTGGAATATTTGTTGACTTGCGCTAATGGAGACAACTATTTTAGACATTGTCAGTTTTCATGTTCCCATTCATGTGTCAAGAAGTGGTGCTTTTGCAGATGAAGATTCCAATGGCGAAATAGATAAAGAAGAACTGAAACATTGTTTTCAAAAGCTGGAAATCTCATTCACAGAGGAGGAGATATGTGATCTCTTTGAAGCTTGCGATATAAATGAAGATATGGGCATGAAGTTCAATGAGTTCATTGTCTTTCTGTGCCTTGTCTATCTTCTCAATGAACCAGCTGTCTCAGAAGCAGTATCCTTCATAAGTCATATTAATTCACATAGTAACATCCTGATTGTATTATTAGTGTTATTGTCACATTGTGTAGTGTTGGTACAGAGGTATGCTAATGTAATTTTACTTTACTTATAAAAAAGTAATTTTACTTTGATATTTTTTCTTAAATCCATTAGCGAAGTTGTGGTTTATTTATATAATTACATGTGGTTCCTATTGGCAGATTTGAGATACTGATAGTGATGCATTATGTTAGTGGAACACCATTTTTCATCCTAATATAAATAACAACAACAACATAGCCTTTCAGTCCCAAGCAAGTTGGGGTAGGCTAAAGTTGAAATCCACCAAGAGCCCCAAGTCACGGTTCAGGCACTTCAGTATCTGCTTTCCAAGCACTCCTATTCAAACATAGATCTCTAGGTATATCATAAGCTTTTAAATCTCTTTTTATTGCCTCCTCCGATATCAATTTCGGTCTTCCTCTACCTCTCCTCATATTATTAGCTTGGCTTACGACTCCACAATGCACTGGTGCCTCTGGAGGTCTCCTTTCATCCTAATATAAGCTTGCCACAATTTTGATTGGATTATGAAGGTTTGTAGATTTACTGTGAGAAATATTTGCACTCAGGCTCTGTTTTAGATTTCTTATGCCATTTCTGTCAGGAGTATTCCTGTTTCCTTTACATACTTCACAGAAGATAAAGATGGGCCTAGGAAATCTTGAGGCAACTTTTGAGACCTTGGTTGATGCATTTGTCTTCTTGGATAAGAATAAAGATGGGTATGTGAGCAAGGATGAGATGATTCAAGCAATAAATGAGACCACGACAGGAGAGCGCTCTTCTGGGCGTATAGCCATGAAAAGATTTGGTCAGTTTTCTATTTCTTGGTAGCTCCATACCTACTAGTCTTTTGTGTAAGTGAACCACCACATGTTCTTCTCGGTTGGACCCCTCCCTTCCTACCTACTAGTCTTTGCTGAGAGGGAAAAGAGGTACACAGGGGAGGGGAGGGGGGGGATCTCTTTAAAAAAAATGCTTCTTTCCAAAGAAAGAAAGGCACCTATTCAGGAAAACGACGAGTTTCCTAATGTCTGTTCAGTACATCTCTAGTCATCTGAAATGCTTAGCTTCACATCAAACTTTAGCTGCTTCCTTTCTGTGAAGTCTAAAAACTTGCACACTCATAATTCCTGTTACTATTTTGAAACTTCTATCATATCTTTCCATTCCTGATGTTTACCTTTCTTTACATGGCACCAGAGGAAATGGACTGGGACAAGAATGGAATGGTGACATTCAAGGAATTTCTGTTTGCCTTCACTCGTTGGGTAGGGATTGATGAAAATGAGGACGACGATGAATGAGGACTGTGAAGGCTGTTTATTCTTCAAGGGTTAGGACAAGATCAGACCTGGAGAGGCTGGAAATGAATGACAGATAAAAGTAGTTGATGTTCATTGGTTGCTTGTTGATCATGATGTTCATGTCGTTGTTAATAGAATGTGTCAACATACTCCTAGTAGGATGACTTGCATGTCTCAACACTGGTATCAATGTTACAGTTGCTATCTGTTACTAAATCTGCTCCCCTTGTTGCCGTTCGATCCCGCCCTAGCTTTTTAAATCGTGTCAAGCTTCTTGTTTCTTGATTTGTATTGGTGGGTTCGTTGGTACATTGAGAACAAACTAGCTACCATTCCCCTTTTCCTCAGGGTGGAATTGGAGTGCACAGGGAACAAGGTGCCCCCTTGCTATAAATCTTGAATCTTGATATCCTTTTTCCGATGACCTCTGTTGTCTCCTTATATGTTTCTTTATCTCATTTCTCATACTTGCATACGGGGCATGATTTTTATGGTGAAATCATGTTCTTGTGACTTGGGCCTGTTTGTTCAGAGCTAAGAGTTTCAGACAGCCTCCTTGTTCGGTGTCTCGATTGCTTCCACTCCTTGCACAACATTATGCTACTTGAAACGGCTGTCATCCATGACGGCATGAGTGATGATGCTAAACTTGATTGTTATTCGTTTTCAGATTTTAGTTGATCCGTGTGTATCTGATCAGCGGCTTCTTTTCTTGAAAAAACTTGGGGTCACTGTCTGCACTGCTACCATGGGGGCTGTGCTTGGAGGGCATGAACCTACAAGCGGAGTTTCCGTGGTTCAAAGCTGGAGCGAAGATGGTTGATGGCTTGATGCTATGCAGAAGATGATTGATGGCTTGATGCTATCCTCGTGGCTAACATGACTAACGTGGCATCACGTATTCACGTAGGTCGTCTGAGGTGGCACCACCTTGACTAAACTGTCTTACAAACCATCCAATTAGCAAAAACAACCAATTTTAATAGTTACGAGAACAAAAAACATCTGATTTTCTAGTTCGATGGGTAAATTAGACAGCACCCAACACTATACAAGCAGTACGGTATTACTGGGGTTGGAACCTTTGATAACATAAATTAATAATCCTTTCTGTTCTTGTCTAATGCCATACAGGAATCAGGAAAACACATTTACATTCCTTTAAGGGCCGTTTAGATCCTTTCATTTGCATGAATTAAAATCTACTTAATAAATTAGGCTATTTAGCTTAGAATTTGACATTCCAATACTTTCTAAAGTTCACATGTAAGCCTATCTCAAATTCATAGGGTGAAAGATGAAAATTAATTCTATAGATCACCATTCTATGTTTCTACTTTGTAATTTATAACATGTTCTTTAACTCACTCCCCTACGGTAGAAATGTAACACATAAGTATCTCTCTCGTATAGCCAACAATAATATACAAATATAATCCATATACAGCCGTATTAGCTTAATTAATATGTGTTTAAATTATGATTATTAAAATAAATTCAATTCCAATGATCCAAACGGGGCCTAAGGATAATTTGGTCATTTTTGCCATAAACCGAATTAGCTGGATTCAGGTTCGAACCTTCGCCCGCTCCAAGTTTCGCTAGAGCCAGACTTCTCATTCCGATCTCACCCCTAGCCCGGCCTCGCCATATGGGCATGAATAACAAAAACCTTGCCCTATAGGCACAAATAACGAGAACCTCGCTCAAGGAGATTTTGGCTCATAGAAGCACGGAGAATCTCACCCGCACATATTCTAACATGTTCTGGTAGAGAAACCAAACCATCAGAGTTGCTTGGACCAGCTAGGTAGCACAGTGGCGAGAAAAAGAACCAAACGCACCCTTCGTCTACACTTTTCTTCGCGTTTTTCGCCTTTGTCGTATTACATCGCTTGAGGGGGATCTATGATGAAAGTTTAGAGATAGCTGAAGTCGTCATCTTCAACTTCTAGCCTCTCTTCAAAGCGGCCATGACAAAAATTCTTGAATGGCTCTAGGGGATCCATGGGAACGGGGTTTTCCTTGTAGTGCGTCATGAACCTAGGTACTCCCATAATATTTTACACAAAACCATTAACATATTAGATTAACATATTAGAGGTCTCATTATTCACATAGTCACAGATCTCCGATCCTTCACATAGTCACAGTAGTCTGGCATCTAATAAATGGAGATATATCTGGTCTCATACAAAGTCACAGGAGCCTGCTGAGGGGCTTAAGCCCCCTGCCCTACTGCTAGATCCGCCCCTGACTCTCATTTCCAAAGCACCCCACCACTGCCTCTTCCTCCATGCTTCTGGGTTCGCGAACGTGGATAGCCTCACCGTGGTCCTTGGCACACTAGACGTCTGCCTTGGCATTCTCTCTCCGGCTGCCCTCATGTACACTATAACATACTTTTGCCGACACTTTCTATTGTAGGCAAAGGGCACCTTTGCCGACAGATAACCTCCCGCGAAAAGTTTTACCGACAGTTTAGAAACAGTCGCGCTAGAAGCCGTCGGTGAAACTTTTGCCGACAGTTAACAGAATCCCCGACACTTTATGTGTAGGCAAACGGTCTACCTACGCCGACAGTTGAAACCTTTGCCGACAGTTAACCTTTTGCCGACAGTTAAGACCTACGCCGACAGTTAAAACCTTTCCCGACAGTGTGTATGTTGGCCAAACCATTTCCAAGGTATTTTACAAACCATACCCTGCAAAAAAAAAATTATCGGCAAAACTACATAGATATAATTACAATTAAAATAATTTGACAAATCCACTTTTGCTCATATAGAAGGCATCACATTGAACAAATTCACTTGATTTTTATATAAATAATATATTAGATCTTCCGTACATACACCCTGCTCGTCAATCCTATCTATTTCTAAAAATTGTAATTCTTTACACTGCAACAAAATACAAAGATATTTGAAAAAAAATACCAAGATATTTGCAAGTATACTGTGTCCACAATAGCAGCATGCCATCTCCAAAGAGAAGAAAATAGGTGGCGGTACTCCAGTACTTGAGGCTGTTTGGCACCCGCTCTCGCCGGCTCCAGCTCCTTCACAGGCACACTGTACAGCACTGTGATGTGAGCTGGCTGGCGGCTCAAAGCTCGGCAAAATACAACTGCAAAGCGGAGGAGCCGGAGGAGCCAGCGTTCTAAGGGTCCGCGGCTCGCCACAATACTACATTACTGATCGGGCTGAAGCTGCAGGCTGCAGAGCCCTCCAAAGCAGACCCTTAGAAGCAGAACTTACGTCATTTGCAAATGATGGATGGACAAATATGAGATTGCGTACTTGGTACCATTGACTAGAAGAGGAAGCATTAAAATGGTATGCTCTTGAAACGAAAAGGCAAACTATCTGAACGGCCGTTACTTACACAAAATTTGGTTGTCTGTTGTTGGTCAATATATGCAAAGCGACTCATCTCTGCCGAATCAATGTCTCATACAAGACCTGCTCACGAGAGAAACAAATGTCGGGAAAAGTAGCATTTTCTATTAATTGTTTCATGAACTCCATGTATCAATCTAGGATTTCACGTGCGGTTACGATACAACAAATTATCAAGAAATTTAGTGAACAACCAAATTCTTGGATGTAACTAACATGGTTGAGAAAAATATTATTACCTCACAATGAAGCTACAACATATACTTAAATTTTAAGATACCAAACTAGGGTCAACCTGGTAATCACTTACAGACTACTTTTTTTTTCTTTAAGAAAACAAGAGTACCTTCTTCATAGAAATTAGTTCAGATTCCAACACATCGACGACGCGGAAAACAAGAGTATTTTCAGCATTCACGAGGAATAACCCAACACCATTTTCTCCTAATATGAAATGCACAGTATGCAAAATTCCAAAATAATCAGAATATTTAGAACCAGAGGAAACTGAGAACCATCTACAAATTGCAAAGCTTCGTTCCGAAAGCTTATCTTCCTCTGAAATATTTTATGTGCTGTGTGTAAACTTAATTATATTAAGCCAGCATGCATCTCCTATGAACCAAGTAATCTGATGCGCTATTTTAACTTGAAGTAAGCATTTGTCATGATCTACCCAAAAACACATATGATAGGGACTGCATGTTCTATGGAAGACTGAAATATGGTAGAGTAAAATTTTATGTTAATCCACCCACATGATATGATCTCCATAGGTTTCATCAATCATTAATATGGGATTGGAGACTAGAGCACTAGGAGATTTTCTCACACATCATCAACAGGTAAACAAAGAACCCAATGCAATTTGCAGAATCATGATCACCCTATGCAAAAAGACATGGACGAGGATTCCAGACCAAACCACTAATCAAAACAAGAATGCCAGACCAAACCACTAATCAAAACAAGAATCTGGGGAAGGGTGTTAGTGGCAAGCCATATACAAGAATGCCAGACCAAACCACTAATCAAAACAAGAATGCTATGTACAAGAATTTACTAAACTAGTCAAAATGACATCATTTCACCTGAAGAAACAGAGGAAACTGAAACTGAGTGCGAACTGAGTGCTTCTGAATCTGATGATGAGCTATTTAACTGAAGAAAAAAATATGCATCAGTACTGATAAGACAGTGGTCTATACTAGATTGTAACGCTGGTATTTTGTACCAGTTCTTAGGATTTTCAGAGTCATACCTTATAACTAATCATCGCATTACTCAAACAATTGCAAATAAGACTCTTGACTAATTATAATTAACCTCGCCTCGCAAACAGACATTTCAAGGAAGACTGCAATATGTCCAATTACTACATGTACATAGCAAGATAAACTAATGAAAAACTTCATATAAAATCAACTACCCAGATCCCAACAAATTCTGATATATTTTGACAAGACATTGTAGAATCCGAAAATACAGAAACAATGAGTTAGAACACAAGATGGTTTTCTAATATTTTGTGCACAGTAGTTATGTGCCAATCACAAGCGGTTGAATCGATTGGCAGGATTTATAGTCCCAATCATCCATAGAATTCCTACCTCCAATCGATATTTGTGGTAACTAACATACCCATGGCCTGTTGATATTTTCCATCAAGAATGCACCTGGAAGGCAATCATGCATGTGTGAGCTCAGAGCTGCATTTCTAACAAACCAAGAAACAATGGACCATGAGGAAACTATCATACTTGTCCAGCATCCTTTCCACAATAGCCTGCAAGCCACTGTCCATCGTTTTTTTTCCCAGTGGCCCTTGATTCGATGGCAGCATATTCATCCAAAGCTTTTGCTGAAAAAAGAAACAGGGCAAAGGAGGTAATGTTTAACACAGTACTTTTAGTGCTATCAACAATTAACTGGTCATAATGCAGGCACCAGGCAGATTACCTAACAGTGTTTGAGCGTAATCAGAGTCGTCAGAAACATCAAACAGGGGTCCACCACCAAGTGCATACGACAGAGCGCCATTTAGCTCGGCTAAGTAGAAAAACACCATAGGGGCAACTAGTGCTAAAAGCTGCCTCTGGACAAACTCCTCGTCTTCATACAAACTCTCACTGCATGCAGCAGGAAACAAATTGTGAGAAATACAAGCACAAAGCAAAGCACCCAAGCTTATACTGATTGTCAAAACTTTTTACAACCAATGACCAGGATAAAGAGAAAATATTTTGGCCCATGCACATCAATGGCGCAGCCATGAATAATCTTGGTATTCATACGGATCCTTCTAAAATGATTGTAACTCCTAGGAAAAAAAACACCAATTCTCATAGCGTTTACTCGCTTCTACACTATAGCTGGATAGCTTCTATTGAACCGAGGAGCAACCAATAAGCTAAGGGTAGCTACCACATTAAACAGTATAGACACATGGATCAGTATTACTTTGTGACAACTTTTTAAAGAGGAAAGTTATCACATTTGATTCATATTCTATCATGTCAACCACAATCTAAAAGTTTGGAATTTGTTGTGTTAAACAAACTAGAACCTTGTGAGAAAGTTCAGTTTTTTCAGCAAACAGTATCTATGAATTGGAGGATGTGAATCATATCATAAGTTCATAACAAGCTCTAAATATGTATTGATCCTTATAACGTATGTAAAGCTGGTAATGGTGTGAAATCCGATCTGAACCCACCCCCAACCATTAGTGATGATCTCAACCTTAAAAACCAACCCAGCCCACCAATTGGATTGTTCCAACCACACCAACCCAGTCCACTATGCTATTTGAACCTAGACCTGTGTGCAGGCTGAGCTTGCTGCCTGCGCCTGCAGCAGCCAGCAAGCAAACTCATCGCTGCATCTTTAGACTACGCCTGCAGTTCTTGCCGTCCATGGTGCACTGTAAAAGTAGTAGGATCAATCGCTTATTTCAGTAGCAGTTTTTACTCGTAACCTGCATCTCAAACGATCGCTGAGCAATTCAAGAATAGAAGATAAAGGAATTGACTTCAGAAAGCAATTGAAAAAAAATAGAGTGAAAGTAGTACAAATATCAATAACTCATGAGCAGATGTCGACTATTCACTCAGTTTTCAGAAAGTCATTTTAATAACAATGAATAACATAGAGCAAGCACTTATGGTAGTTTTCAAAGGATTTAGCTCCTGACAGATAGGCTCCAGATTGGACATATCCTAAACCTGACACAGACTACCCACTCTCCCAAAATCACAGCATTGTTGTAAGCCTGTTAAAATACAAAGCTACTGCAGCATAGATAGCTGAAATTTCATAAGGCAATTTTAGAGTTGTGCTGCAGCGTATCAAAGAAGGACATACTTATGATTAAATCTAAAATTTCCTAAGGGCATACTCTTGTGACTTAAGGACGGCAATGCTGCCGGCAGCAAGGGACAGTTTCAGATTAAAGCAGATCTGAGCAACTAATTGCGACAGGAAGTTGTAAGAGGCTGACATATATATATATATATATATATATATATATATATATATATATATAATCAAAACACTAGCATAGATCAACAAAGCTGCAGTACAAAGGCCAGACCAAAGCACTAATCAAAACAAGAATGCCATGAACTAGTCAAAATGACATCTTTTCACCTGAATAAACAGAGGAAACTGAAACTGAGTGCGAACTGAGTGTTTCTGAATCTGATGATGAGCTATTTAACTGATGAAAAAATATGCAGCAGTACTGATAAGACAGTGGTCTATACTAGATTGTAGCGCTGGTATTTTGTACCGGTTCTTAGGATTTTCAGAATCATACCTTATAACTAATCATTGCATTACTCAAACAATTGCAAATAAGACTCTTGACTAATTATAATTAACCTCGCCTCACAAACACACATTTCAAGGAAGACTGCAATATGTCCAATTACTACATGTACAGAGCAAGATAAACTAATGAAAAACTTCATATAAAATCAACTACCCAGATCCCAACAAATTCTGAAAAAAGGTTTGACTTTTGGACCCTCCACTAGCATACCATGTTATATAGCACCGGCAATATTTCACAAAATTCATTCTGCAATGCATTCAATCTTCAGCGTAATTCCTGCAAATAGACATTTGCAAAACACAAAGCACATCTAACAGAGACTGCACATCTTTTGGAGCTAAACTACATACTAAAGAGGGCGTATTTGACGGCAGATCGAATATCTCACCTTGGAGTTGGATTCGTTCCAAGATCACAGCCGCCAAGATCTCCGGTGCTGGTCACGGCCGCCACAACAGCACACTCAAACCGACGGGAAAGGATCAAGAACACGCAGCTAGAATCGTTGCTTGTTCAAGAACATGGGAGGAATTGTCCATACCTGGGTCGATCGCCGATGGTGGAGAATCCAAGCCTGTGGAAGGAGGAGCCGACACCCCAGATCGGATGGGGATGCGGCGGCGGCACCGCTTTTTGCTGGCCGGCGGTGGGCTAGGGCGACGGCGGGCTTAGGGATGGCGGGCTTGGGAGGCGGCGGGCTTGGGGGCGGCGGGTTTGGGAGGCGTTGGGCTAGGGCGATGGGGGGCTAGGGACTGGGGTGGCGTCGTCGTTGGATTCGGCGACGGGGGCCTGGGGAGGGGGGCTGCGGGGCTCCAGCCAGGGAGTTTGGCTGCGGCGGGATTGGGAGACGACGGCAGTGGCTACTGACGGCGCCTAGCCCGCGGAGGAGATCTGCTGGTGGCCGACGGCGTCGGTCTCTGCTGGCTGCCAGTTTTTTTCCCCCGAGTCGCATGAGTAGGAGAGACGAATGGGGATGGGTTCTGAGGCTTTAGTGGGCTCAACATTTAGCATTTTAGCTCCTGCGCACACCTCTCTTTTGGCGCGCGGTGTCCCGCCCAACACTATCATCTTATTTGCTTCGGCGCATAGCCTTCGGCGACACTTTGACAGTGGTTTGCTTAGGCTACGATGACAGTTTGTTTGTCTTAAAAACTTTCGCCGACACTTTTTAGGTTGGAAGGACAAACGCCGACACATAACGTGTAGCCTTACACTATTATTGGCGACAGTTAAGGTGACCTAAAAAATGTATATCATTGCCGACACTTTATGTGTTGTCAAAAGGCTAGTTTTACCAACATATAACTGTAGGGAAAAGTAGGTTATGGTGTAGTGGGTAGCATTTGCACCTATTCCTCCCCTATGCTGGCACCTACGCCCTAGCGCTGACTAAACCAAGCGTCGTTCACGTCGAACCCTTGATTTGGATGGAGGAGAGCTCGATCTAGCGGTGTGTGCTTGGATTTCATAGACGAACGAAGGTGGAGGAAGATTGGAGGTGTGAATCAGAGTTTAGGCACCTGCAGTGGTACAAAAGGACAAGTGTGTCTCTTTATATCCAACCTATCCTAATTGATAGTAATATAGATTTTGATGAAAAATACTCTTCAACAGCTTGTTTAATTAGACCTCCAAATACCTCGATTCTAGATTTTTCGCTAGCTAAAAATAGAGAGCAAGGATAACACTCTCTAGAGTGTTCACAAGGTATAGAGGGTGGAAAAAGATAGAGAAACAGTTTTTATTCAAATGACTCTCTAAATAATGATTTAGAGCGTGAGTTTAAGAATAATATGATTCTTGGAGATGCTCTAAGGGGAGAAGTGTTGGTTTGTTGGGCTTAGGTTAGTTTTTCTTTAGGGCCCACTTATACCCGAATGGACATTATTATGCGGGGTGGATGGATATGCCTATTGTCGCCATCTCCTTGGCCCCATTTTATTGTCGACTTCGACAAAATATACAGTATCAGTCCGTCCCAAATTATAAGACGTTTTAGCTTTTATAGATACGTAGTTTTTGCTATACACATCGATATACACTATGTCTAGATACATATTAAAATCAATGTATCTAGAAAAGTCAAAATGCCTTATAATTTGAAACGGAGAGAGTACTAATTAAGCATGTGGAGTGGCGCCGTTTTATCAAAATCATAGAATAAATTCATGATGCACCATGTCATTCTAAATGAGATGATTCCATGAACCAAATTTCTCATGACTAGACACGCCAAAAACAACGTAACCCATGCAGATTAAGGAAACTCGTAGCGTCGGCGCCCAGTCCGATGGCCGGCGTGATATGACGCGCCATCCCTTGGGTGTTTGAGTACATCCGAACACGCATAGCAGTGATCAAGGTCTATACCGTCGCCTTCCCTTTGCAACCCCATACGGCCACCTATCGTCATCAGATAACAATAAACAAAATGTTAGTACGGTTAAATTTTCGGGAATATTTTAGTAGCCAACTCACTATTATTTCAAAATTCAGGCTAGGACTGATGAATATATAGAGGAGATGGAAGGAGATTAGGGAACACTAACCAACTTGGTCGTCCTTTTCTTTCAAGGAGCGAAAGCATGTCAAAGTCGTGACAGCCTTGTCCCTGTAGGTTCAGCTCTGCAAAGAAGAAGAGCTCCTGCTGGGAACCTTCTTCCTTTGCCCTCGCGGTGGGGAGAATTACGTATTTGACACTGAAACAAATCAGTCTTTTGTATTTGACACTAAAAAATTTGAACTTTCTTATTTGACACTAAGTTGAAATTTCATTCCCTAGATAGCACTGCCGTCTATTTGGGCCAGTAACGGTGTCAAATGGCTGGTAAAATGACATGAATGTCCTTCTTTGTAGCAGAAATACATGATGCCAAATAGAGAAATAATAGATGGACATGTTGTCAAATACGAAAATTATAAATATCACAAATATATTGTGAACTAAAACATGAGATTTTGATAATCGAAGTATGCAAATAAATAAATAATAAATTTCAAATTCTAAGGCAAGAGCAGGTCCGCTGGGGTAGGCTTAGCACGGGAGGGATTTGCCCTGTCTAGTTAGCTTGGTCAGAAATTGTTTGACGCAGTTTAGCAGCTCGGTCATCTCAGTTTAGTCAGTCCTATATTCTTGTCAGATCATCGCAAGAGATGAAGATAACAATAAACAGATATTTCTCCACAAATGCTTAGAATAGTACAGGTTTGAGCATCTGGTGTCACAGCTAGCCAATCATCTAAAGTTCTCCACAATTGAACATCAGAAGTATAAAAGTACAACAGTACTAGCAGCCACTTCCGGTATATTATTGGGTTCTTCGGCTTGTGCTATATAATGTCCATAAACATGGGGTCCTGGTACCTGCACAACAATTGACGGTTTCTTTAGTTAATCAGCTAGGTGATCAGCAGACAAAAGAAGGTTGAAAATTGTCCCCGAAATCCATGACATCTAGGTCCTCATATTGTGATCTCACCTGAGGTACCACCGCTGTTCGCCCATCTAGGTGAAGGAAGTGATTACTTGCCTCCCTGAGGTGACCGTTTTGCATCTGGTTCGCAGCGTTCAGTGGATTCATTGGATTCATAGCTGGAGATGAGTTTAGAGGGATATGATTTGGCAGGGGGTGGCTCATGTATGGTAATCTTGGCATCTGACTTAGGCCTTGTGCAGGTATGCAACCTGAATTCATGCCTAGAGCCATTGGTGGCATGAATTGGTGAGCACCAGGAAACATCATTGGCGCCATCCCAGAAGTCATCCACATGATCCCAAAAAACATGTTTATTTCTTAGTTTCATTCGGTACCAGCAAATGATCTTGTAGGGATCATGTAAGTTTAGGTTGGAGTAGCTGCTAACCTGAACTTGCATTTGGAGGGACTTGAGATACTCAATCGTCTCGTCTAGTATTGACGCTTTGTCAGTCTGACAATTAGAGTTGATAAATAAAGACAAAATGAGATGGCTGAAAAGCAAACTAAACATGCTGACAATGATCAAGGACATATGTTACCACTCACCAACAGAGTTTCATATTACAAGGGACTTGCACACCTGACAAGAAAAGATGCATAATACTATATTAATATACCTTGTTGCAGTGCGGGATCAGCTTTCGTTGAATCTAGACGGAGGTAGCTTCGGGCACCTCGCGTGTCCGCGCTGCAGGCTCCCAGGCGGTCGAGTGAGCGCCAGCGCCAGCGAGCTCGTGGAGGCAACGACGTTCTCCCATCGTCGGAGATTGGGAAGGCCACCTTGCTCTCGACGTTAAGGAGCGCCAGCGGCACCTCATCCACGACGCGCTGTTGTGGCCTTGAGCTGAAAACTGAGTAGGCAGCACAGATCCGGTCGGCAGCAGGCAAGGTGGCTGGCCCGGTGGCAGGCAGGACACCACGCCCCCTTGCGAGCTTCGAGTGGGATGAGGAGCGAGCAGGTCGACAAGGTGCGCCCTTTCCTCCTCCCTAACTCGATCCCTTCCTACCTCCGTCCAGATTCAACGGATGCGTGCCCTCGTAGCTGCGAGGTAGGGCCCGAGAGCGTGCCTTGGCCGGAGCGTCAGCCCCGCCGCCGCGACCGCGCCACGGCCTGGCTCCGCCGGGTGAGGTCGCCCCGCCAGAGGGCACGCGCAGCTGGTGCTGGGCGCCGCCGGCCGCAACATCCTCTGCTCCATCATCCTCTCCTCCTCCTTCCATCGATCTAGGGATTGTTTTTTTTCGGGGAAGAAGGTCACGGACTCACGGGAGAGATGAGCGCTCGGCCGCTCGGGAAGTCCAGGGAGAAATGGAATGCGTGAGTAACAGAGGGTATATTGGTCACACTAATAAAAAACTGACACGATCAAAATAGTCAACTAACAGATGAATGGATGAAATAGACGGTAGTGCCATATAGAGAAGGAAATTTTAATTTGATGCCAGATAAGAAAGTTTAAATTTTTAAGTACCAAATATAAAAGACTGATTTGTTTCAGTGCCAAATACATAATTCTCTCTACTCGAAATCATCACAGAATGGCTCGACATCCTGATTGGACTGGAATGATGCATCATCCATAGCACGACTTGTATAGCTGGCTATAGCCATAGGGCTGCTGTTGTAGCGTGCCTCCTCTTGATTTACAGGTGGCGGTGGCAGCAGTCCATAATCGTCTAAAGAGGAGGTTCTATATATATATAATAACAACCAAAAGAAGAAGATTAAATTTCCGTAGGCAATTAACTCAACACCCCCCCCCCCCCCCCCCCCCAACCACACTGAGACATCAATTTGATTAAACATGAGTCACTTAATTACTGACCTTATCATCATCGGAGAATAGCCGTTGGGTAGAGTACATGATGTTGGAGAGTCAGGCTGCTCGTCCACAGGTGTAGTGCTAGTAATGCTGTCTTGATCTCGCCTGCAGCTTCAGAAACGTACGGCACCCAGATATTAGCTCGTTAACTATACGTATACGCTTGGAGTTGGATCACTTATTTAAGAATATAATGACGAGATTTTTTCACTCACATGGACACACGGAGAGGAGATGGAGCATGTGGTGGCGATATAAATGTCCATGCAGCCTGAGCCCGGTGACCCGGCATGAAGCCTGCAAAATTGACCCGGCCCAAGCACGGCCCGACCCGGTGGTGTGCGGGCCCGGGCTGGCCTGGCCCGGTAGAGCAGGCCATGCCTGGGCCTTACCCTAGGCACGGCGTGCTAGCCTGGCACGGCCCGGCCTTTAGGCTATGGCCCGGGAGCGGCCCGACCTCCCCACCTCTCAACGGCCCACTGACCCAGCAGGCTCCCCGCCTCCGGCCTTTCCCCCCTCGTATATAATCGAGCGGATGCGACGCCCTCCCCTTCAACCGCCGCGCCGCTCTCTCGTCTCGTCTCGTCTCTCCGACTCCTCTGCTGGCGACTAGCGTCCGTCCTCCCCAATTCCAGTGACCTCGATTCGCCCGCCGCCGGTGAGCCGCTCCCTTCTCCTCCTCCCTCTCTGCCTCCCATCTCCCTCTCCCTCTCTCCCCTCTAGATCTCGGTGATTATGTGAGTTCGTGTCACTGTTTGTCCCTCCTCCGCCGCTCGCCATCCTTGCTAACCGGTGTATCATCTTCTCTGGGTGGTGCTCATTTTCTTTGGCACCGGGCTCCGGTTGCGCAGGTAAAATCCTAACCCTAACCCTAACCCTAACCCTCCTCTTCTTCCATTGATCTATTCTGATCTGATCTTTTCATCCTCCTCAATCTCTTTGAGCAGGTCGGTAGCGATGTGTCGTCCTCTAGCTGTGGCATAGAGCGACCAAGGCAGCCCCGCGCACCGTTGAGGAATGGTGCTGGAGAGCTGTCCACCATGGCGGCTGCTGATGACGATATCGTTTGGCCACTCACCGGCAAGCCTGGCCCCTGCGGACGACGATGACACCGGAGAGGACAATGCTGCGTTGTTCGGTATCGATGTCGGTAGCGGCTCTGCTACTCCGACTCTGATCGATCTAGACGACGAAGGTGGTGAAGGGGCGACGGCGACTGGGAACCCGCTAGGCTCTAACTCCAATAGCTCTGCTCCATTTGTTGCTGGTAACTCTAATGTTGGTAAGCGTAAATCATCTGTGTGGGCTGATTTTGATGAGATATATGAGACTGTGAATAGTAGAAAGATTTGCACTAAAGCTACCTATAAAATGTGTAAGCAAACCTTGTCTTCTAGATCTAATGCTGGCATTGGCCACTTGAAGAGGCACCAGAAATCTTGGAGGCAGAAAACTGATCAACGTGCTAGAGTTCAATCTAGGCTTGCTTACAATCCGGATGGTTCTGTGCATAACTGGGACTATAAACCTGATGTTGCTAGATCTGAGTTGTGTCGCTTGATTGCTATGCTTGATCTGCCGTTAGGTATTGGTGAGACAGAGGCCTGAAAAGAGTACATTGTTCGTGCTCATAACCATAGGTTTGTTAAGGTATCTAGATAGACCACCACTAAAGATCTTAGCAAGCTGTTTACTTAACGTCGTAATATTATTAAGAACTATGTGTTGTCTGTTGCTTCCTTTATTGCTCTGACATCAGACATTTGGTCTGGTAATGCTAAAAAGGACTACATTAGTGTTGTGGCTCATTATGTGAGTGTTTATTGGGAGTTACAGAAAAAGGTAATTGGTCTTCGGTTGATTGAGGTGAAACATGCTGGTGAAAATATTGCTGAAAGAGTTGCTTGTGTGGTTCAGGAGTTTGGTTTGATTGATAAGGTTTTTTCTGTAACTCTAGACAATGATTCTTCTAATGCTAAGGCTATGGAAAATTTGACACCTATGTTTGTTGGTTATTTGGGTTCTGATCTGCACCTGATCCTTCAGATCCTAATAAGTGTAAGTATAGTCTTGTGTATCAACGTTGTGCTTATCATATCATTAATCTGATTGTAAAATCTGGTTTAAAGAGGTTCAAACCTTACACAGAGGATTTTAGAACTGCTATTAACTTCTTAAATTCTTTTAATCAAAGAATTGCTATGTTCAAGAACTACTGTGTAACACCCTCGATTACCCCGTTAATCATCTACTAAAACATGTCATGAGCATCATACTTGTGTGTTAATGCATATGGTGAAGTGTGTAGATCAATTTCTGTAACTCAAAATGATCAATAAAAATGCTAAACGAAAGTTGGTTCGATGGTTTATGCATATCAAGTAGGGTTTAAAACCAATTTTTATTAAGCCAAAATACTATAAAACATGTGTGTGATACTTAAATAAAGTTGAAAGTACAAACTTTATAGATGACAATGAAATATTTACTATTGAAAAAGAATATTGCTAAATAATATTTTCAGTAGCTTAGAAATTCAATATGAAATTAAGATTAACTCACGCTTAGAAAATTTCTAAGTCTGTGGACAGCTAGACGCTGTTATGTTTAGCAATTTATTTGGAGAGATTTGGTTAAGGAGTGGTGTAGTGCTATGATTCGATTTAGTAGTTCCATATACCATCTTGAGTGTAGTGAAGCCGATTTAGGTTTAGGAGCAACGGTTTGGTCATGATTAGTGCTTTAAAATCCGTGCACATCACAACTTTGTGTTGTCTGGCGCCGTGCGTGTGGTCACCACACGTGGCCGACCCATGTCGCCGCGCGGGCCCATGCACCGGCTGGCCGTGGCCGCCATGGCCTTGCCACGGCTTGGCCGCTTTGGCCGCACTGCTAGGCCGCTGGTCCGCTCTACGCCCGACCGCCCCTTCCACCGTGGTTGCCGCTGGTGCTGCTGCTGCCTCCACGCCCGCACCACGACGCCGCCGCTGCCGCCACCGTCGTATCACCATGCTACGCGCCTACAGCTGCGCTGCGCCGCTGGCCCGCCTTGACGCTGCACGCACATAGCCGTGTCACCGTCGCCTTGCCATTGATGGCACTACGACGCACGTGCCACGCCGGTCATGAGCGTGCGTGTCTATCGGCTAGTGCCTGGCCACGGGTTGTGCCGGTCGCACCAACCGCGTCCCGCCAAGGCATGCCCTTGCCAAGTCGCTGGCTGCCCCTCCCCCACCTCTCCCTCTCTCTCTCTCTCTGTTCTTGTCTCCCTACCGCCGTCGAATTGCACCAGTGCCACAGCTGCGAGGGGTCACCTCTCATCAATCCCTCTTGTCCGTGCCTCCGCCCTCACGTCCCCTCTCCAGCCTCCCCCACCCCGCTTTGATTGCAGCTCAGCCGAGCCTCAATTTTGGAGCTTCGCCCCGCCATCGCACCGTTAAGACCCGTCATCGCCCGCGCCATGGCCAGCCTCCACCACTTTACCCTACACAAATTCCTCTACACCACTAGCTCACCTTGGCTCCCTCTCCACTGTGTGCATGCCAGCGGGAGCGCTACCGCCTCCCCGCTGCCGCTGACGTGGCCGTGTCCACTGCGGCTCGTCGCCGTACTCATCGCACGCACGCTGCCAGCCCTGCTCAGGTAGTCACCGGTCGAACCACCACTTCGCCCGGGTTCGCGGTATGCCCTTGGTGCTTATCCCCTATCTCTACCATCCTGTTAGCGCTGTAGCTTGCTGGGATGACCGTGGCGCCGTCGTGGGTGACTGCGCGCGGTGGCAGCTTGCTCTAGTGCGCCTTGTTGCTCCGTATCGCCGCTTAGGGTAGGCGTTAGGGTCATAGATGGGGTTCGGCCCGTTAGTTGGGTCAGTGCGAGCCTCGAGTGGCTGGCATACCTCCTAGTGCCACCGTCCGCCGCGCCGGTGAGCGTGGGGCATCTCGGGGACCTCTCCGGTGTAACACCCCAGGTGTTTATCGCTAGTTAAGCAATGGGTTTAAGCTCAACCATGACATGTTCAGTGGTGACGGAGATGTCAAGGTCAAACCTATGGAAATGAGCCACAACCTAAACTCGGATGTTGCACCCTTGCTTTACATATAGGCCCTTTTAAAGATATATGCCTGGCTGGGGTTATTGGAATATCTTCATGTGTCTCACATCAATATCCCTCTATATTGATCACTGGAAAAGTTTCATGAAGTTTGGAATCAAAAAGTCACATGAAATGATAAGTCATATATTTGCATGAATTGCTTTATCAAGTGGATGGAAACCTATGAAGTCAACCAAACCTTGAAACCTTGCCCAAACGACTCTAGATGAACTCTACAACAAAAGTCATGAAAGGTTCATGTTGGGCAAATGTCAAGAAAATGCATCAATCGGTCTAAAACTCATATTTAAGCTTTATAGTGATGCTACTTTGACTTGGTTTGAACCGTAGCTTAGAGTGTTTGCATGGCAGTGGAACCTAAATAAAAGTTGGAGTCCATGTTATGTACAACAAACTTTATGTTTGGACTAAGAGCTAGATCAGCTTGTAAGCAAGTCAAACCGAGGCGCAAACTTTAAATCAGCAGCTGTTTTCAGCACTTGAAATTTGGCTAAGTCATGGATGACTGAATGCATGATTTCAGTTTTCGCGTACCCCACTTTGGAACCTTGTATCTCCCAAACGAGGCCTAATTAGACTTTGAAGCTTCAATAAAACTTGGAGGTGGTATGTAGATCTACAACTTTTATTAATAGAGTTTGGACTAACTCGTCGTGATTTAGGAGCTACGTAGGCACGAAGTATGAGTTTCAGTTGTACATTTGAGGTGGTATTAGAAATTTGAAATTGCAGCCATAACTGTGCCGACCGGAACAGAGAGCTCACGCCGCGTGCCTCGCGCGCTCGCCTGCATGCTCGCGACCTCGCGTCCACGCAACGTAAGCCGATGTAGAAAGCCCGTGCGCTCGCCTCCCGCCTCTCCATTCTCCTCCTCGCTGTCTCCTCCTCGCTCCGCTCCACGCCGGGGCGCACATCCGCCATGGCCGAGCTGGGCGAGATGCCGCGCACTGCTGCTGGCACTTCTCTCCCTCTCCTCCTCCTCTGTAGTATGTAGCAAAACCGCTCAAGTCACCACCGCAGACCACGTTGTGCCCTCCAGCCGCTTCCCTGGCCATCGCAGTCGCCGAAGCCGGCCGGCAGTCGCCGCCGCCGTCAGACCGCCGCCAGCAGCCATGGTCAGGCCGAGGCCGGCTATGGCCGGGCGAGGGCCAAGCGTTAGTGCGGCCAGGTCGGTCCTGTCCTGGCTGGCCTCCGTCGCCGGCCGACGCCCCTCCTGTTGGCCGACCCGAAGCCGCTGTCCCTTCCCTGCGTCATGCGTAAGGAAGAAGAAGAGGGAGTAAATCGGAAATAGAAGTTTTTTCATGCGTTCACTTTGCATAAATACCAGACACATATATTTACAGATATGGGCTTAGTTCGTTTCGGAGATCTCCAGGGTTTCGAATGCAAAAGTTTTTTTCCTTTTTCGTTTTAATCTTTTCTTTTGCATATTTCAGTGCTGAACTTGGGAAAATCATAATAAATCATAAAAAATTCGTAAAATAGTAAATGAGGAATTTTTGGAATTCTTACAAAATTTTCTAGGCAGTAGATCTATAATATTACATGTTTTAGTTTAAAGGTTTAGCTATAAAACTAGATTTATGCAGTTAGGTTTTTAATGCTAGTTGTATTTGTCTTTTTCATAACTGTAGTTCTTTTGCTCAAAAAAATGTGAAATTTTTATGGAGTGCTCATAAGGTGATTGTTGTTGTCTGGTAAAAATTTCAGAAGTGTAGGATTTATATTTTAAGAGTTACAAAAATAACAAATGTACTGTATTGCTTTACTCCTATTCTGAATAGTCCTGCATGTTTGAATTAATTGGCTTAGTTAAGTTATGAATCATGACTTCATGATAATACATGAGTTGTATTACTTTTATTAAGATTTTCAAAAAGCTAAATATCATGATTTTTGGTTAAGTAGATCTTCAGTTATACTTGCTTAAATATCAGTGGCTGTTTCTACCCAAACTCTGACATGGTTACCTTGTTGGTATTGTGGGGCCTTATTAATAGTGGAATTAGCTTTAAGTGTTTACAACAAAGTTGTTTAGAATTTGATAAGATTTCTAAAAAGCCTAGAACCACATTTATTGGGCATGTATAACTCCAGTTATAGCTGTTTAAAGTGGCATGTCAGTTTCTATCTATGTTTTGGATAGAGATGCAATTATTGAATTAATTGAGCCTTCTAACTGTAGAATCATCTTAATATGAGAATACGAAAGTTGTAGGTAACTTCATAATCTTTTCAAAAAGTTAGGGTTCATGTTTGTTGGAGGTCTAGAACTCCAGTTATGCTTCTCTGAAGTTCCTATCAGTTTTCTGTACCACTGCTGTGGGGTTGCATTTGCAGTTTTGCTTGTGCAATTATTTTCGTGGTGTAAATGATGTTTTCTATGGTTGTAGTGAATACAAAAGTTGTAGCAAATTCCATGGTATTGCTTGTGCTCAAATTGTAAGGTCATAGGCCAGATAGTGTAGGAGTTACATGACTTTTAAGTCTTCTGTCAGGCTTTGATTGTATTCTGAGCAGATCTAAAAGATGCTAGTGTTTGATCTAGTTAGGATTTGAATGAGCTTTTGGTGATAATAACAAAGTTGTAGATAATTCATGTATCTAGCTTCTGTTAAAATTTGGTGGTATTTGGTCTTGTGGTTTGTGAGTGATGCATGTTTAAAGTTAGGCTTCAGAAATGGCTGCTCTCTGTCAATTGTGGACCAGTGTCTGTAAATGGGTATATTCGACCTAGTTAGATGGAGAATCATGCTAAGATGATTAAAGATGAATTGTAGAAAATGTCATAAGATTTCCAAAATGTCTTGTTGCATGGCTATTGGATTTGTATAACTCTAGTTATGATCCAAACATGAAGTTGTTGTTTCCAGTCCAGAAATAGACACATGCTAGTTGTGGTTGTTTACTTCATGTGTTGCTAAGTGTGACTTATGCCTTGAATGATGACTGAGTTAGAGCACCTGAGATCTTGGGAAACTTGTGTCATGCTTGGTGTTGTCGTCTTCTTTGCCATCTTAGCATGATAGATTGTGTGATGTTTAAGTTAAGCATCGCAAAGTACTTAAGTGTGTTAGTGTAAACTATGCTTGTCTTGCTTGCTATTTTGTGATGCGTCTCATGGTACTCTTCTTCATAATTCATGCACTTGTATATTGCATCTCATCTAGGTACGCTAGATGCACCACGTGAAGGATGCGATGTTGGAGCCAAACCCGAAGACAGCGTTTGATGGATCTATCACGAAGATGGAAGGACTAAGCAAGTGCTAGGACCTGAGATGTCACCAGGACGGTGCAAGCTAACTGAACTGACTTGTGTCGGATCCCAGGCAAGCCCCGGAGCATATTAAGCCTCCTAATTTCTGAAATGCAGTTAAAGTATTATTGTTACATATATATATTGTTGCATTAAGTTTAGGTGTTGGATGCAAACACTTGCTGCATTGGTTATCCAATCCTTGTCCAGATATTGATACCCTGAATCCTATGTAGCTCAGGCTCGTGTAGTGCTTAGCCCTGCTTAAACACGGTAGAAGTCAGGTGATTTCCTATCACCTGCGAGATATAGGAAGATACATATGGCACGGTTGGCTATATTTGCTATCATGGAAAAGAACCTATCTTAATTTGAAATGAAGACCGGACGGAGGCTTGCCGGTTTGTAGTGACTCTGTCTGTGTCGCTTAAGGACTGAATCTTGGAGCCTTTCCTGTTCATGTTGAACGCATGCCTCTCTCTTAGTTGGCCGGATCTGGAGACCGACCACGAAGCCAAGTAGCTCACCTCAGGCCGGGAGTCGATAAATATAAAGTGCGCCTCAGAAGGGAGCCATAGGCGTGAGTCCAAGGGCAGGTGATTTAAAAGTCCTGATCGTCCTGGCAGAAGGGTAATCCCTGAGAGTGCTGGCGCTGATCGAACCCGTGAATTTGGTTCCTGAGTTGTCCCAAAGGTGACCCACGGCTACCCTTGCAAAGTATGCCAGGGTGAGAGTTAGGAATACCCCCTCAGCTGAGTTGTAATTCGATTCGAGTCGCCGTCTCTCCCGGTTAGTGAGAACTTGACGGGCTTATCTCCAAAGTAGATACACTAAATAACCTAATGGTTCAGAAATGATGATATGATGATGACAGCCTTATTATACCTACTATGGTTAATATTGTTTGCTCCTAATAAGTGAGTGGTCTAGTTGAAAGGTCCTTGTTGGTTTTGGTAATTGAGTGACAACCTAGGTGGACTAATTGTGTTTATGTGAGATACACAGGTGATTAGTCCACAGGTACATGTGTATGAGCAACATATGCCATGGAGGTGAAAATGGCTTGGAGATGTTGCAAAGCTCACACATGTGATGATGACGGAGCTTATTGCACATGAGACATGACATGGAGTCATGTGATCAAGGTGGAGAAGATCAAGACAAGACTTGGCTTGATGGACCGGTTGCAAGCGTGAAGGGCAAGTCAAAGGCTTTGGAGTGATGGACCGCGTGGCGGTGAAGCTTGAGCAAGACTTGGCGCCGATGGACGATAGCAACGGTGAAGAGCAAGTAGAGTCAAGATCGATGAACCAATATGATCATGTGATGATATGAAGTGGATCGTATCATTGTTGATCGTGTTGGTGCATGTGTTGCATCGACATTGAAGGAGATGGAATGGAATGCACAAGGCAAAGGTATAACCTAGGGCATTTCATTTCACCGGTCATAGGTGTGTAGAGAAGTTTATGACCGGGTTTAGGATAGATGGCCGTACTATCAAGAGGGGTAAACTTGTTTGCATATCGGTCATCTAGTGCCACTCGAGTGATCTAACTTTGCATTGTCGCTAGGATCGAGTGGCGTGGCAAGTTGAGTGGCTAACATCCTTTGGGAAATGATTGTGAAAATGCTAACACACATACACATGGTGGTGTTGGCACATTTATAAAGGAGGTGGTGTTTGCAGGGGTGAGATGGGTTCGGGAAAATAGAATGCCTATTTTCTATTGCGCCGGATGCAAGTTCTTGTGGTTAGCACATTGGAGCAAGGGTGATGAAGTTAGAAGTGAAAACGAGTTAGTCACGAAGATGCTGGCGTCGGTCAACTGACCGGACGCTGAATCTGAATGCACCGGACGCTGGCAGGCTGCGTTCGGTCAGGCTGACGTACGATGACGCAGAAGCTGGAGTGTGACCGGACGCTGGCTACGTCCGATCAAGTGTGACCGGACGCGTCCGGTCGAGGTCGGTACCTTATTGGAAACGACCCGACGCTGGGGGTTCTACGTCCGGTCAGTTGAAAGCTGCTGCATCTGGTCAAGTCAAGTGACCGTTGGAACCGGGACACATGGCCGTCTGTGGGTGACCGGACGCTGAGGTCCAGCGTCCGGTCAACACGACGGAGCGTCCGGTCGGCCCGACCGTTGCCCAGTGAAGGGGTAACGGCTAGTTTAGCCCTTGGGGCTATAAATAGAAGTGGCCCTCGGCCATGGCTGGTGCTGAGCACCTCAAGGGACTTAGTGTCCATGCTTGTGAGTGCTTGGGAGCCCTCCATCACACATATACTTGATAGTGATCATTCGATTGTGTGAGTGAGCGATTCTAGTGCGATTGCATCGTGAGGTTGCATCGAGTGGCACTAGGTGGTCGTGTTGCAAGCCGGTGGTTCTTGTTACTCTTGGAGGTTGCCACCTCCTAGACGGCTTGTTGGTGGTCTCCGTCGAAGCCCGCAAGAAGCTTGTGCGGCGCTCCAGAGAAGTGCTTGTGAGGGGTACTTGTGCTCGCCCCGCGGGAGTCGCGAAGAGCAAGTTTAGTAAAGCGTGTCATTGAGCTACCCTCACTCAAGGGGTAGGTTCTTGCGGTGCCCGACATGCGGGCTTAGCGGGTGATGCTAATTAGCCGCCGAACCACCAAGTGAGCGGTCGACACAACGGGGACTAGCGTGTTGGCAAACACGTGAACCTCGGGAGAAAAATCATCGTGTCAACCTTGTTCTTCCCGTTGGTTTGCATCCCCATTACACAAGCTTGCAATTACTTTTATATATCTTAAGCTTGTGTAGTTGCTCTTGTAATTAGTTAGCTTGTGTAGCTTACTAGTTACCTTCTTGCTTGTGTAGCATAGAAGTAGCTCCCTTGCGTGGCTAATTTGGTTTTAGTAACCTTGTTAGTCACATTGCTTAGTTTGTGTAGCTAAGTATTTGCGCTCTCTAATTAAGCATTGGTTGCCTTGTTATTGAGCTTTGCTAGTGAGCTTAGTTGGCTTTGTGCTTTTGCTTACTAGCATGTGTAGGAGCTCCCTTGTTGCTTAAAGTACTAGTGGCATAGGTTTGTGTGACCTTGCTCCTAGAATTGTTTAGGAGAGCTCTAGCTAGCCCGGCACCTTAGTTGCATAATTAGTATCTTTGCAAGGTGCTAGTGAGCATATATAGAGGGGTGTAGTCTTGGCTAGACCGATTGTTTTAATTCCGCATTTATATCGGTTAGCCAACGCGATTAATTTTAGAAAAGACTATTTACCCCCCCTCTAGTCCGCCATCTCGACCCTTTCACTAGTACAGGTGCTAATCTAGTGGACAGGTAAATGATGATAAGCTTGATGCTAAGTTTAAATTGGTCACTATATTCATAAGCTCTTTTATGCAAATGTGTCAAGCTAGCCCACCTCATAAGCCTTGCATGATCCTTGGTGTCTTTTATTTCTAGTTTTGTCGGGTAAGTCTAGCTGAGTACCTTCTCGTACTCAGGGTTTATCTCCCACCTGTTGCAGGTGACTAGTTCTACTTTGGTTGCTGCAAGTATTGCCTTCTCCCGGCTGGGGATGAAGACTAGACCGTTGGGCGCGGTCTCTCCTAGTTCTCGTACCTAATAATGCTTTTGTGGGACACGACTAAGATCTGGTAATGTATTTGAAACTATGAAGTTATGTACTAAACTATGTTGCTTCCGCAAATTTGAACTTGGTTTGTAATATTTTATTCGCACTCTGATGGATGTAATCCGGATGCCACTTGTGAAATGTTGTAACAAATAATGTGTTGTGTTGAATCACTACGGTCTTGGTTTGTATGTCGAAAGTTGGTTGAAATCCTTCGTGATTTCCGGACTACCGGGATTATGGGAGCTTAAGTACAGGAATTTGATCACTTCGGTGATTGTTTTTGTACTTACGTTCTTATGATTTGGTCGATTCTGTTACAGCTGGCATCAGAGCAAGATTCGACACTAAACATGTCATTTGTGTATTTAAAACAAAAGTATTTGTGAAAATCCTAAATTAATTACTAAGTGTTGCCAGTGGTCATATCCTTTATGCCAAAATAAGGACTCTTAGGTGGCTTATTAAAGTACTAACTTGGGGGTTCCTACTTGTTTCCGTTTCGTTGTCCATATGGCGTGCTATTGTATGGATGCCATCCGCTTGGGTGGTAATGTATGGATCAAAATACCTCTACGCTCTGGTAAGTGGGAGTTGTGAGAGCATGACCATCCAACTGTCGGTCTAGGGGAGAGTTAGCTGTGGTTACTGGAATATTTACATGTCACACACATGTATATATGAAGGTACTTAATTGCGGGTATATTTATCGGGTAGCTATGGATATCGAAGTATATACATTTGGGGATGTATATATGCAGAGTATCTTAGTTTACTGCTTTCATTGTGTGCTTATTTATCTCTTGTGGGGATGGGCTACAATGAATTTACCTGCAGGTACGCTAACCACGAATGCGTAGATTGAAAATAGCTGACGACTAGCTATATATCGAGAGAGTACGGGTTATGCCACCGATATAGAACGTGATTACCACCTTAGGCTGGCAATTTTGTGAGGATGAATAGGATGAGCATGCATCATGATTGTGCTTGTGCATAAATATGCTTCCCTCACCTTGTTCTAATACTAAGTAACTTGTGATCAATGTGATGTTACTATCTTCCCTGTGTGAAGCTAGACAAAATGCCTTGTCCCATGCTGCTTGAATAGCTATGCTTGAAGGTAGTGTGTGATTAGTTTTGTCTTGTATGTTTGCTTCCAAAGAAAATAGATGACAAGTTATTAATTGGCAAAAAAAACTCACCCCTTCGAAAACTAAATTGCTAAATGTAAGTAAAACTTGTTTTGTAGAGATATCCACCTACTCAGTAAAAAGGGAAATAAAAGATAACAGTACCTTACCACCATGTTCGCATGTTTGTGTGTAGTGGTGTTGTTGTAGGTGACTACTTGTTAGGTGTGAGCTTTGTGCTTAGTAATAGTCGCTTAAGCTAATCGAATTGAGTGTTTCGAAATGCTCGCTTAAGAACATGATATATGTGTGGATGCTCGTTATCTAGGTAGTGCCGTAGTTGTCACCCTTTTGTCCTCGGTAAGCATACGAGTGTGGAAGAGCGCTATCCTAGAATACCGTCCAAGTTTTGATAATCTCATGGTTGTCGTCTACAATTAAGTTCTCTCTTAGGAACCTGAGCCTGTACACGTGGTTGCTAGCCTTGAACATTGTGCTACAAAGACTTTATCTATGCCTTTGCTTGACCTTAGGCCCAAGCTTAGTTCCCTTGAATGCTTGCATGTTTCGTGGTTGTTCCACTCCTGTGTGGGAGGACCCTGCTGCAAAAATCCTTATTAGACCTCATTGCTCTTTCTCCTACTGATGAGCTAGTGCAACGCTAATCGTTATCTGCCCTGTCTTTGGAATCTTTTCCTCACAGATCATGTCATTGCTTTATCAACTGAATCCCTAGTCAGTGCAATGGCTTTGTCCCTTGAATCTCATTTGTTTTGTCTCCAACCCCTTCAAGTCTCTGGATGTTTATCAGTCTTGATCTCCTGTGGCTGCTCGATAGGACCAAATCTCATGTTAATCTTTATCTGGTAATCACTTTGGTGGACACGAGGCGTATATGGAAATTAAGCAAGAGTCTCCTTCTTAGTTGCCTTCGGCAATTAGGCTATGTTCTTTTGCGCTGTGTTTTGATCTTCTGATCGCCTCCTTGTTGATTCCTAACCTTGTGACTATCCTTGTTTGCTATCCCTCTTTTGCACAATGCTTGTTCTTACAATCTAATTGGTGCCACTAGAAGTTTCACTTTGGTTGTATGTTTAGTAATGGTGCCACGATTAGCGATCTACGGTGCCGCGACGGAACCTAGGGCCTCCTTGTGGGTGGCCGACGCATGGTTGTGCTGCTGGGTGCGCGCTGGTATCGAGGTTTCTAGTCATGATACATTGCTGAACTACACCGATGTGTTATTTTCACGTGAGCTCTTCCTTGGTTATCTCTCTATATCTTATTGAAGATCCATATATCAGACCGAAAGTAGTAGAGCTTCCTGTTGAAGTCACAAAAAGGATAACCTTTGAAGAACTGGTCACCGACATAAACATTAACCGACTACAAGAGGTGGTAGACAAGTGACTCCACTTGGTTGTCATAGTATTGACGTCCGTCACCTAGTGAACAACTTATGTCATCACTGTTGGATCAGAAAGGCACACAACAATTAATGTTGGACAAGTTGTTAGTCAGATAAGAATCGAACGTCACATTATGATTATGACCTGGCTATCCAAGTCTTGATTATTATGTGTATGCTGATCGCACAGTCAAGATCAACAATCTCTAGTGTGACCCCTTGTCTGCTGACTACGATGGCGACCATCTGTCATGCGTCAATCACACAGATAGTACAAAACGTTGTATCGGCTACGTAAGGAGCTAGTGAAAGCACGTCACTAGTTTCAGTCAGCATCTTTGTGCCCTAGGTGCCACTAACACATGTGTCCAAACTCTATTGGACCAAGTGCCAGAGAATATTAAAAAAAATGGTTCCTTGTCTCTGTAGGAATGCCCTACATGTGGGATAATGCTTTGTGCCCTGCGAAAACAACCCACAAGTCCAATGCTTGTGCATCATCAAGTTGGTGTCTAAATCAAATGATTTAAGTTGTTTCCTGAGAACCACGTATGGAAAACCTTAGTCTACATCCTCAGAGAAAAGAGCTGCTGCTGCTATACAAAGAGATCGGGAGTATAGAACACACACCACAACGTGTGAAGCAAAGAAAGAGAAGAACGAGAAATCTGTCTAGATTTTAAGGTACAGGACCGAACATCTTCAAGCCAACGATTAGTGACTCAAACAAAGTTGGATTGACCCCAAACATGGTGATCTCATTCCTTGCTTAGGACCCTTCAATGTCTTAAGTTAGTTTGAGTGTTGGTTGAGTAAAACATCGGATTTGAGAGATATCTTGTCGGCTTGGTTTGCTGCCATTTCAGAACACAACAGTTTTGGTAGATGAATTGTTTGGATGGTCAAACGGTGTCCGGTCGAGTTGAATTTTGGTGAGTAGTTAGAAGACCCATGGATCTACATGCCCACCAAAATTTGTGCATATTGGAGCAGTAGTTTGTGAGATATGAATAGAAAATAAAAGGGTACAGAATCTGCAATTTCGCTGTGACTACGATCATCCTTTGCATTAGACGGTTGTGTTTGTAATTCATGCCAAGAAATTACAACTTGTAGGTGTATTGCTGTTAGGCAACCCTCCATACCCTTGAGGAGACTAATTGCACCCCTATGTGCCTTGCTTTTGCCCTCTTAGATCAGCAATGCGTGAGCAGTCAAAGTGTTCTAGAAGTCAAATTGTGCCCTTGCAATTCGAAAGTAATTGGAAAGGTGTCAAACCATAGATTTTTGGATTATGGTTTTTGAGATATTGATTGGCCTAAGAATGGAAGCCACAACGGCAAATATAGTTTAAGAAAGCTGGTTTTGCTACGATGCAAGTAAACCCAACTTGATGTGCAACTGCACCACGAAGGCAAATTGTACTTAACCTGCTTGGTAGTGAACTAGTCCCTAGTTTTGTGATTACTTGCAACTTGTGTTGCCCTCCAAGCCTCGCTAACATCCTTCTGCGTCAATGGTTCTCCAATGCTGACATGCCTTTGGTACCTTATATGTGTTTGTACCCAATAGGTTGCATCAGATTCAACCCAGATTACTGTTGCAACTTGGATCCAAAGGCTCCCTAAGGAATGATCATCGAGAACGTTGAGCCAACTGAGTCAGCTATTACGTTTACCACTCACTCAACAGACTCAGATAATACATTGTTGTTATCAGAGAAAGAGCACTACATACATGGAACATTATGTAGCTTTCCATCAGTTGACATCTGAGTGATTGCACCGCTACAACCAATTTGGATATTGGTTAACTAGCTTCTCATACCCTCAAAGGATGTTTACCCCATCTATGATCACATCCTTTATGAGAAGTTGTGCTCAAGCCACTTTAATAGAGAACTGTTTTTCAAACCTTGGGAACAAATATAGCACAGTTGCAAGGAATATCTGTCAATAGACTGTGGTCTAGTGTAAAGTCAATAGATTTATGCTATATCCACTAGGGAAGTAGATGTTACAAGTATTTAGGCTACGCTTGTATCACTCTTCGTACATCGAGGATGAAGTACGCAGGACAGTGCTATCTTGGATTCCTCCCAATGTAACAATGCTTTATGGAAGCCAATGAACGAAATTCTTTTGACAAAAATTTACTACAAGGAACAAGTATAGTAAGCTGTCTTGACCAATTTGGTCCCTCTGATGCTTGAATGCTATGTAGCCTAAAGCTATCGCTGATATTGGAAACTGGTAACATGTTTCTCTTCCCTTAAAAGTCTTTCGCACCGAATCTCGGGACGCGATTCCTTTAAGGGGGGAGGGCTATAACACCCCAGGTGTTTGTCGTCAGTTAAGCAATGGGTTTAAGCTCAACCATGACATGTTCAGTGGTGACGGAGATGTCAAGGTCAAACCTATGGAAATGAGCCACAACCTAAACTCGGATGTTGCACCCTTGCTTTACATATAGGCCCTTTTAAAGATATATGCCTGGCTGGGGTTATTGGAATATCTTCATGTGTCTCACATCAATATCCCTCTATATTGATCACTGGAAAAGTTTCATGAAGTTTGGAATCAAAAAGTCACATGAAATGATAAGTCATATCTTTGCATGAATTGCTTTATCAAGTGGATGGAAACCTATGAAGTCAACCAAACCTTGAAACCTTGCCCAAACGACTCTAGATGAACTCTACAACAAAAGTCATGAAAGGTTCATGTTGGGCAAATGTCAAGAAAATGTATCAATCGGTCTAAAACTCATATTTAAGCTTTATAGTGATGCTACTTTGACTTGGTTTGAACCGTAGCTTAGAGTGTTTGCATGGCAGTGGAACCTAAATAAAAGTTGGAGTCCATGTTATGTACAACAAACTTTATGTTTGGACTAAGAGCTAGATCAGCTTGTAAGCAAGTCAAACCGAGGCGCAAACTTTAAATCAGCAGCTGTTTTCAGCACTTGAAATTTGGCTAAGTCATGGATGACTGAATGCATGATTTCAGTTTTCGTGTACCCCACTTTGGAACCTTGTATCTCCCAAACGAGGCGTAATTAGACTTTGAAGCTTTAATAAAAGTTGGAGCTGGTATGTAGATCTACAACTTTTATTAATAGAGTTTGGACTAACTCATCGTGGTTTAGGAGCTACGTAGGCACGAAGTATGAGTTTCAGTTGTACATTTGAGGTGGTATTAGAAATTTGAAATTGCAGCCATAACTGTGCCGACCGGAACAGAGAGCTCACGCCGCGTGCCTCGCGCGCTCGCCTGCATGCTCGCGACCTCGCGTCCACGCAATGTAAGCCGATGTAGAAAGCCCGTGCGCTCGCTTCCCGCCTCTCCATTCTCCTCCTCGTTGTCTCCTCCTCGCTCCGCTCCACGCTGGGGCGCACATCCGCCATGGCCGAGCTGGGCGAGATGCCGCGCACTGCTGCTGGCACTTCTCTCCCTCTCCTCCTCCTCTGTAGTATGTAGCAAAACCGCTCCAGTCACCACCGCAGACCACGTTGTGCCCTCCAGCCGCTTCCCCGGCCATCGCAGTCGCCGAAGCCGGCCGGCAGTCGCCGCCGCCGTCAGATCGCCGCCAGCAGCCATGGTCAGGCCAAGGCCGGCTGTGGCCGGGCGAGGGCCAAGCGTTAGTGCGGCCAGGTCGGTCCTGTCCTGGCTGGCCACCGTCGCCGGCCGACGCCCCTCCTGTTGGCCGACCCGAAGCCGCTGTCCCTTCCCTGCGTCATGCGTAAGGAAGAAGAAGAGGGAGTAAATAGGAAATAGAAGTTTTTTCATGCGTTCACTTTGCATAAATACCAGACACATATATTTACAGATATGGGCTTAGTTCGTTTCGGAGATCTCCAGGGTTCCGAATGCAAAAGTTTTTTTCCTTTTTCGTTTTAATCTTTTCTTTTGCATATTCCAGTGCTGAACTTGGGAAAATCATAATAAATCATAGAAAATTCGTAAAATAGTAAATGAGGACTTTTTGGAATTCTTACAAAATTTTCTAGGCAGTAGATCTATAATATTACATGTTTTAGTTTAAAGGTTTAGCTATAAAACTAGATTTATGCAGTTAGGTTTTTAATGCTAGTTGTATTTGTCTTTTTCATAACTGTAGTTCTTTTGCTCAAATAAATGTGAAATTTTTTGGAGTGCTCATAAGGTGATTGTTGTTGTCTGGTAAAAATTTCAGAAGTGTAGGATTTATATTTTAAGAGTTATAAAAATAACAAATGTACTGTATTGCTTTGCTCCTATTCTGAATAGTCCTGCATGTTTGAATTAATTGGCTTAGTTAAGTTATGAATCATGACTTCATGATAATACATGAGTTGTATTACTTTTATTAAGATTTTTAAAAAGCTAAATATCATGATTTTTGGTTAAGTAGATCTTGAGTTATACTTGCTTAAATATCAGTGGCTGTTTCTACCCAAACTCTGATATGGTTACCTTGTTGGTATTGTGGGGCCTTATTAATAGTGGAATTAGCTTTAAGTGTTTACAACAAAGTTGTTTAGAATTTGATAAGCTTTCTAAAAAGCCTAGAACCACATTTATTGGGCATGTATAACTCCAGTTATAGCTGTTTAAAGTGGCATGTCAGTTTCTATCTATGTTTTGGACAGAGATGCAATTATTGAATTAATTGAGCCTTCTAACTGTAGAATCATCTTAATATCAGAATACGAAAGTTGTAGGTAACTTCATAATCTTTTCAAAAAGTTAGGGTTCATGTTTGTTGGAGGTCTAGAACTCCAGTTATGCTTCTCTGAAGTTCCTATCAGTTTTCTGTACCACTGCTGTGGGGGTTGCATTTGCAGTTTTGCTTGTGCAATTATTTTCGTGGTGTAAATGATGTTTGCTATGGTTGTAGTGAATACAAAAGTTGTAGAAAATTCCATGGTATTGCTTGTGCTCAAATTGTAAGGTCATAGGCCAGATAGTGTAGGAGTTACATGACTTTTAAGTCTTCTGTCAGGCTTTGATTGTATTCTGAGCAGATCTAAAAGATGCTAGTGTTTGATCTAGTTAGGATTTGAATGAGCTTTTGGTGATAATAACAAAGTTGTAGATAATTCATGTATCTAGCTTCTGTTAAAATTTGATGGTATTTGGCCTTGTGGTTTGTGAGTGATGCATGTTTAAAGTTAGGCTTCAGAAATGGCTGCTCTCTGTCAAATGTGGACCAGTGTCTGTAAATGGGTATATTCGACCTAGTTAGATGGAGAATCATGCTAAGATGATTAAAGATGAATTGTAGAAAATGTCATAAGATTTCCAAAATGTCTTGTTGCATGGCTATTGGATTTGTATAACTCTAGTTATGATCCAAACATGAAGTTGTTGTTTCCAGTCCAGAAATAGACACATGCTAGTTGTGGTTGTTTACTTCATGTGTTGCTAAGTGTGACTTATGCCTTGAATGATGACTGAGTTAGAGCACCTGAGATCTTAGGAAACTTGTGTCATGCTTGGTGTTGTCGTCTTCTTTGCCATCTTAGCATGATAGATTGTGTGATGTTTAAGTTAAGCATCGCAAAGTACTTAAGTGTGTTAGTGTAAACTATGCTTGTCTTGCTTGCTATTTTGTGATGCGTCTCATGGTACTCTTCTTCATAATTCATGCACTTGTATATTGCATCTCATCTAGGTACGCTAGATGCACCACGTGAAGGATGCGATGTTGGAGCCAAACCCGAAGACAGCGTTTGATGGATCTATCATGAAGATGGAAGGACTAAGCAAGTGCTAGGACCTGAGATGTCACCAGGACGGTGCAAGCTAACTGAACCGACTTGTGTCGGATCCCAGGCAAGCCCCAGAGCATATTAAGCCTCCTAATTTCCGAAATGCAGTAAAAATATTATTGTTACATATATATATTGTTGCATTAAGTTTAGGTGTTGGATGCAAACACTTGCTACATTGGTTATCCAATCCTTGTCCAGATATTGATACCCTAAATCCTATGTAGCTCAGGCTCGTGTAGTGCTTAGCCCTGCTTAAACACGGTAGAAGTCAGGTGATTTCCTATCACCTGCGAGATATAGGAAGATACATATGGCACGGTTGGCTATATTTGCTATCGTGGAAAAGAACCTGTCTTAATTTGAAATGAAGACCGGGCGAAGGCTTGCCGGTTTGTAGTGACTCTGTCTGTGTCGCTTAAGGACTGAATCTTGGAGCCTTTCCTGTTCATGTTGAACGCATGCCTCTCTCTTAGTTGGCCGGATCTGGAGACCGACCACGAAGCCAAGTAGCTCACCTCAGGCCGGGAGTCGATAAATATAAAGTGCGCCTCAGAAGGGAGCCATAGGCATGAGTCCAAGGGCAGGTGATTTAAAAGTCCTGATCGTCCTGGCAGAAGGGTAATCCCTGAGAGTGCTGGCGCTGATCGAACCCGCGAATTTGGTTCCTGAGTTGTCCCAAAGGTGACCCACGGCTACCCTTGCAAAGTATGCCAGGTGAGAGTTAGGAATACCCCCTTAGCTGAGTTGTAATTCGATTCGAGTCGCCGTCTCTCCCGGTTAGTGAGAACTTGACGGGATTATCTCCAAAGTAGATACACTAGATAACCTAATGGTTCAGAAATGATGATATGATGATGATAGCCTTATTATACCTGCTATGGTTAATATTGTTTGCTCCTAATAAGTGAGTGCTCTAGTACAGGTGCTAATCTAGTGGACAGGTAAATGATGATAAGCTTGATGCTAAGTTTAAATTGGTCACTATATTCATAAGCTCTTTTATTTAAATGTGTCAAGCTAGCCCACCTCATAAGCCTTGCATGATCCTTGGTGTCTTTTATTTCTAGTTTTGTCGGGTAAGTCTAGCTGAGTACCTTCTCGTACTCAGGGTTTATCTCCCACCTGTTGCAGGTGACCAGTTCTACTTTGGTTGCTGTAAGTATTGCCTTCTCCCGGCTGGGGATGAAGACTAGACCGTTGGGCGTGGTCTCTCCTAGTTCTCGTACCTGATAATGCTTTTGTGGGACATGACTAAGATCTGGCAATGTATTTGAAACTATGAAGTTATGTACTAAACTATGTTGCTTCCGCAAATTTGAACTTGGTTTGTAATATTTTATTCGCACTCTGATGGATGTAATCCGGATGCCACTTGTGAAATGTTGTAACGAATGATGTGTTGTGTTGAATCACTACGGTCTTGGTTTGTATGTCAAAAGTTGGTTGAAATCCTTTGTGATTTCTGGACTACCGGGATTATGGGAGCTTAAGTACAGGAATTTGATCACTTCGGTGATTGTTTTTGTACTTACGTTCTTATGATTTGGTCGGTTTTGTTACAGCTGTCATCAGAGCAAGATTCGACACTAAACATGTCATTTGTGTATTTAAAACAAAAGTATTTGTGAAAATCCTAAATTAATTACTAAGTGTTGCCAGTGGTCATATCCTTTATGCCAAAAGAAGGACTCTTAGGTGGCTTATTAAAGTACTAACTTGGGGGTTCCTACTTGTTTCCATTTCGTTGTCCATACGGCGTGCTATTGTATGGATGCCATCCGCTTGGGTGGTAATGTATGGATCAAAATACCTCTACGCTCTAGTAAGTGGGAGTTGTGAGAGCATGACCATCCAACTGTCGGGTAAGTCTAGCTGAGTACCTTCTCGCACTCAGGGTTTATCTCCCACCTGTTGTAGGTGACCAGTTCTACTTTGGTTGCTGCAAGTATTGCCTTCTCCCGACTGGGAATGAAGACTAGACCGTTGGGCGCGGTCTCTCCTAGTTCTCGTACCTGATAATGCTTTTGTGGGACATGACTAAGATCTGACAATGTATTTGAAACTATGAAGTTATGTACTAAACTATGTTGCTTCCGCAAATTTGAACTTGGTTTGTAATATTTTATTCGCACTCTGATGGATGTAATCCGGATGCCACTTGTGAAATGTTGTAACGAATGATGTGTTGTGTTGAATCACTATGGTCTTGGTTTGTATGTCGAAAGTTGGTTGAAATCCTTCGTGATTTCCGGACTACCGGGATTATGGGAGCTTAAGTACAGGAATTTGATCACTTCGGTGATTATTTTTGTACTTACGTTCTTATGATTTGGTCGGTTCTGTTACATCCGGTGCGAAGGTGAAAAGATATGAGGGCTCCGTTGTAAAATCGCTGTCTATAGAAATAGTACGTGTAGTCTTCGTGCTATAGTCAGATAACGCGAGGGCATTTTTGCAAGAGTGCCAGCGCACGTGGGCTCCCCGCCGCGGGCCGCCTCCACACGTGGGCTAAGCCCCACGTGGGCCGCTTTGGGCAAAAATCGGTTTATTTTTTTGTGAAAAATAGAAATAGCTTTTCACTTTAATTCTGAGCTAAAGTTTGATAATTAATATAAAATAATGTAGATATCCAAAAATTGTGAAACTAATTTTGTTAGGTTCCCAAAAACATTGTCTACCTGTTAGTATAGTTAGTTCATACGTATTTGTGTGGTTGCTAAGGAGCATTAAAATAGTTGGGATGCTTAGTATTATTTTGATTAATAATTGTAGGATTTTTTGTGGTAGATTGGTGACAGCAAAAAACTTCTATAGTAGCTTCATTGTATTATTATGTGCTCACTATAATTTTTGTAGCTCTAGAATAGACTACTTAATATGGTAGCTAAATACCCATTAAGGCTAAAGGAATAATGGCATGATATTGGTTTATAAAAGTTAGTCACTTGTAGGGTGAGCTTGAAATCTATTTGGTAGAGATGATGATTAACTTAGTATCTTAGTCATTAGAGCTAGCTTAGTAGCTTAGCATGTGTATTCTTATTTTAAGAGTTGTTGTTACTAAAATACTAAATGTTGCATCATCATTGCATGCATGTAGAGAACGAGTTGGTGGAGTTTGTGACCGCCGGAGAGCAGGAGTACGAGGAGGTGATCGAGAAGTATGAGGAGGAGGTTCTTGTACAGGAGGAAGCCCCACAACCAACGGCGATTGACATAGCTGACAATCCGCCTGCCTAAGGCAAGCCTCGGTGCATAACCCTTATTTTGAATAATCACTGGATATATATATATGTGATGTGCATTTACGTTACATGATTTATATTAAAACTACATGCATAGATAAACCTACCTATGAGTCCTACTAGCATAGGTCGAGTAGCTGCTATGCTTAGGCTATCGGTAGCGTGAGTAACCTGCTGTTACTCACAATAGGTGATTATTATTATTACTCTCATGATAAAATGGTGAAAGGAAATGGAGACCGGACATGGATATGGTACGGGTATTGGTGGGTGTAATAGGTTATGTCCCACGGCTAACGGGGCATAGCTTGGTTACACTGTTTTTCCTGTCCGTGTCGGTTAAGGATCGTCCGTTGCTGTGGATGGTAGTCAGGTCACAGACTTATTATCCTAAGCATATACTTACTTATGTGAGCGGGAAGGCTCGTTGCTCTTTTATCATGGGTTCCGGCTCTTTCTGGACGGACTGATTGGAGGTGGGGATGGTGGAGGTCTAAGCACCACACTGAGTCCGGGACTCAGGAGTGGGGGCTTAGAGTCCAAGTTTGGACGGGGACCTAGACCCCTAGACATGAGAGTGGTGGGTTGGTCTTGCTTGTGCTTAGGGTACAAGCAGGGTGTATGTTTTGGGGTACCCAGCTGTGATACATTGGTCTAGCACCGTAGTAAGAACTGGAAGATGAAAGGGGATGAATGGATCTGATTGCTCAACTCTTGCTTGAAAGTAGAACAGGTGTTTACATAGAATGGTTAGCTAATGAACTAATCATGACTGCTAATAAAACACATACATAAGGATTCACTACTAGTAATGCTTTTCGCAAAAAGGAAATTTAGCAAACTATAAAGCTTATCATATCCTTTGAAGTCGGGAAATTATTCCCACTAGTCGGGTAAGTCTTGTGAGTACATTGTATACTCAAGGTTTATTTACCCCTATTGCAGGTACAGCTTGAGGAGTGGTTGTTGTGTGGAGGATTCTTTCTGGTGGGCATAGACGGATCCTTGTATCTTATCGTTAGATGTTTATTTCAATTCTACTGTTTAAATTCCGCACTCTGAACTTGGTATTGTCTTAATGTATTTCCGAGAACTCTTGTTGTATGAAATGGACTAAGTATTGTAAACTCGTTCTCATTATTGGATTCTAGATGAAAAACGTGGATTGTTCGAGTTCTCTCTTGGGGTATGCTCAACGGAATCGTCTGGTGTAGCTTACTTTCGTGGTGCTTAGTGTCTAGTGAAAGACAAGCGCCTCCGAAAGCATGTTATTTTGGACGATTCTGCCACATACTGCACTGCTCAGGGTGTTAGATCTAGAAAGTTGAGCTTAGATATGGATGTTAGATGGAATGCTATATATCTTAAGCTTAAACACTTGCTTCCATATAAGAATATTTTTTTTGTGTTCCTCTGCCCCCACTCCATCTCTCTGTCTGCTTCTGCTGCTGCTTGTAAGCTCTCAGCTTATTTGGACAGTGACAATGTCACTATATATGAGGATGACTTTGATTTACTTTTCTGGTGACGTGACCACAAACTAACCTTTCTAATACTTTCTATAATGACTAGAGATATTATGTCTGTTTCTGTTTCTACTGTCTCTTCATAATCATGTTTCAGCTTCACTGGAAGGATAATTGAAGAGCGGCGACGACGCTTGTTGCCTAAAACTATGGAGATGTTGACTTACATAAAGGATTGGGAGTTAGAAGAAAAAAGGTTGCAGCATGCTGTTGATAACCAAGAGTTAGAAGACTCATTCGAGAATTTCTATCTTGATGAAGATGCATCTGGGGCTGCTTCTGCTGGCACTTTTGCATCTATGGCTTCTGCTGGCACGTCTGTGTGAGACATGAGAGTGATATGTTATCTGTATCTGAGATATTTGAACAATGGTTTAAGACTTTATTAAGAGCTGTGCTGCACTCTCTTTTTTTCTAGAGTTTCTCAAAAGGATGAGTTTTACCTAGAAAGTTTTTTAATGAGGCAGCATTGCACAAACAACTCATTTATCTTTTAAATTCTCCTGTGGCTCTGTGTTAAGTGTTTGACCGTTCACAGATTGTTGTTTTGTTTGAGTTGTGACTTGTGATTTGTGAATGGATGAGAGAATTCAATCTCTGTAACTTTTCTGTGACAACAACTGTGAAATATGATAAGTGTTTGAACAGTGTATTTTTTTTAGGTGTTTTGAGGTCACGGCGTTGTGGGCTGGCACGGCCCGCAGTTTTGTCTGGGCTCAACGGACCGACACGGCACTAAATTCAGTCCATAGTGCTGTTCTTGGGCCGAAGGCCAGGCACGAGGCCCACAGAGGCACGACATGTCGTGCTGGTCTGACACCCTACGGGCCGTGTTTGGCCCGTGCCCGTGCCGTGCCGAGCCGGGCTAGCCCGATGGCCATCTATAGGCGGCGAAAGGGAACCTGGCTGAATTTGCATAGGCACCGTCGTCTCGTCTTGCACGAGGATACGACCGCCTGCCCCATCTTAGTCTTATTAGGACTGTGATCCCTTCCAGATCCACCACCACTTGCAGGAGACGCAGGAACCGGATGCGTGTCCTCCGTCAATCGCAACGACGGCTGCGTGCAATTGGAGGGGAGGGAGGAGATCGGGCGGCGCGTTCATCGGAGACGTGGACTGGCCAACGGTGGGCGGTGGCAAGAGGCCAGCCCAACCTTCCCTGCCCCTGGCTTTTATGGATGGAGGCCGCGTCGACTCGGACATGGAGTCCGTCCGCGGCGCCAACTATACGTGGGCTGCTGGCGCGACCTGCGAGGATAGGCCGGCCCAGTTGGTAAGCCCACGGTGAGGTGCCCTCCTGCTCTCCGGCCTAATCTGCCTCCAGCCCACTACGCCGTTGATTTGCTAGGCTGATCTCTGGTCTCTGCACAAGGACCCCGTCTCCGCCCCCGTCGACCCTGCCGTCTCCTGCCGGCGCCCGGCGCGGCGGCCGTCACGAGCGCCACCGATAACGACCCAACCACGGTCGATGAGCTCGCGGACCGTCTTCGTAACCTTGGGGTTAGTCCCCAAAGTCCAAAGATCACAAGCGACCTCATGTTCAGATTGTCAGGATGCCTGCAGTGTTTTAGAGTAATCTTTCATTGCTTTACGAGTCATTGAGTCCTCAAATTACAATTCTACCTAATTATTAAAATGTTCCATTAGCATCACAGTCGCAAAGACCTGTTCGCTTGCTCGTATACGATCGTGGATTATAAGCCGGAACAGTATTTTTCTCTCACACCAAACCAGCCAGCAGTAAATAATCCACGATTGTTTACGCTCTGCCGAACAGGATAGTCTACAACACTGCAGGCATCCAGACAATCTCTGAAGATGACCAAGGACATCACGACTTATGTCACAAACATGAAACATGCATCACATATAGGTGAATTTGAATTCTACTGATTGAGAGGTATCCACTCCAGCTCCAGTTCTACCTCCCCGGATTCCACGTTCTGCAGCCTCAGAGAGACCTCCTGCTTGACCTTGCCACCGATCACATTGACGGCGCTGTCCCTTGCCAGCGCATTGTCTGGGGACTTGAGCCACTTGCCGATCTGCATGTCCGCGAGTAGGTCAGGGTCGCCAAACGCTGTAGCTGCACTGATCATCGGCTGCAGGTCAATCTCGGCATCGCCCATTTTGTCATCCTTTGATAGCATGTCATGGTCGAACATTTGCTGGGTTGTGAAAGAGAGGAAAGGAGTTTGTTAGATGCTATTACTTCTGAATCTGAAGTTTATGGTTAACATGTTTGTAATAAGGAGTGTGGACTTACAAGCTTCAGAGGTCCGTACTGCTGAGGAACTGACAGCTTAAGCTCTTCATTCCAAACAGGATTCAGATTACGTTTAATCACAGAAGTCTTTGCTTTCTGCAGAGAGCAATGCTCATATCAACTGAAATGGTCTGAATGGGACAAGGATAAACAATCAGGAATCTTTCAGCTAGGATTAATCAATTTGGTGAAATGCAATACCTGTTGTCCTAGGGTCAGTACAACATAGGGGTCACTACTTATCAGGTCTCTTACAGCTAATTTAGTCCCTCTTATTACTTTAACTTTTAGTATTCCGATAAACTCAACCATTCCAGCCTGCAAAATATATGAAGCAAAGGATGCTTAAAAGGGCATTGCGTCATTGAAGATCAAAATTGACTCTTTTATATAGCCAAATTTAACTAACAGTTAAGTCAAACTTTACCTCACTGTTGAAACTAGCAGAAAGAGAGACATTACTGCCCGTATGTTTCCGAGAGCCGGTAGCCTCTAAAGAGCCCTTATTAGAAACTAACCTTAGGCTTGGCTTCAGAAATTCTTGCAGCTCATACTTCGACCTGAGAGGTTGCAAAAACTACTCATGTTCAGCGGTTACTATATCAAGTACGTATTTCTTTTGCATAGGACTGATCTATTATTCGTACTAAGCTCTTTAATTAGTGAAATTGTAAGGTGCAGATTAGCTATAGTGGTTGAGACAAAAGACAGCTTCTCATATTTTAAACTGAATGGCTAGCTAAATGTTGTCAAAAACTAAACTTACCGACTCTTAGCATTGTAATTTTTAATACTCCCCAAGCAAAATATTTGCTTATCTCAGGTACCTGATGAAATCAGCTCTCTCTTCCTGGCTAGAATCTCGATGCGGCTTGTGATAGCCCTCTGGCAGAAATGCTTCATATATAGCATTAGCATAAGAGTTTCCACCAACTTCTATCATGGAGTTGATCTCATCATCTGCCCATTGATCTAGACTGACTGACAGCACCTGTGTCAAGCAGAAATTCGCTTCAACCAGAACATTCTTCAAGCTGCTACAGCGCATCATAATTTTGAAAAAAGAGTGACAAAAGTACATACAATCATCTTGCCATTTAAAATGTTTTGCTTCTACTCACATACACGTACTAGAGCGCAAGAATTAACATTATTCCTATTTGCAATGAATAACCTTTGAAACATGTGTCCCAAGGCTTCTGTGAACACCAGAGCATTGTAGACAAATGAATACTCCAATATTAGCTGATCTGCAGGAACAGAGTTAGTTATTCGCAAGGAGACAAGTAGTCAACGGATCAAAGATATTGATGTATGTAAGATTGAGCAATGACTATGCATAACATTGGGATTACCAAACAAAAAAACCTTGACAATTACTCAAACTCTAATATGTTCAGATATATGCCTAGTAATACTTCACATCGAAATGCTCACATATTGAAGTCAAGAGCAGAGTACTTACGCCCATTTCGGATCAGGTGCACTGCAGTCAGCACATATGCGGTTGTCGCTCTTTTGCAGCAACTCTCTGAGCTTCCTTGTCATATCTGATTTTGGGGTAAGGAACATGAGCTACGTTAGAGGCTTAGAGCAAGTGCTAACTGCTAAGAGATAGTATGTTTTGTTTCCGGTTAGCAAGTGATGTTGAGTAATCACACGCATATAACATGTGGCGTACGCATCACTGAATATAAGCGAATATTAACAGTGAAATTCTGAAGATTGGTAAGGAGGTCAATGCAGCTCTGCATCACCTGAGGCAGCCCTCCCGCTGTCAGCCCCGTATCTTCTGCTCATCTTCGCCGCATCCAAGCTCAGCCCTCCAATTACACGTCTACACCAGACACCAGTCCCCCTCAACACTGCAAGAGAAAATCCAGAGAAAGTGAGGGTAAGGCGTCAAGAATCAAGAACTATTCTTCCAGTCGAGTCGATTGAGGAAGACTCTCACCAAGTAACCAGGATGCAACTGAAAGAAGAGCAATACCTGAAGCTGAAGCGGCAAGAAATGGATTAGATGTCGACCAGCAGGCTGCAGTTCGCCTAGCTTCGTGCCGGGGTTTGGATCTCCAGAATTTCTCCGCTGCGCTTTCCAAGGGAATTGTCTGCCATGAGCAGAGCACAGGAGCGGGGCCGTCTGTTTGGTCGCCTTCGTAATTCACTAATCTTTGGACTTTTGGACTTTGGAGCTCAGCCACAGAACATACCATACCATATGATGTGGACCCGGGCGAAACCAGTGGGACTGTGGGAGTGCGCTGTCGGCAAAGGGAATGGGTTTAGGTTCACAGGGAACTGAAGAGTGAAGAGCTTGACATTTTTAGGGTAGCATAATTTTTGTCTGTTCTACCGAAACTTGCGGTTCAATTAACCCTACAACACAGCCTAACCAGTACAGAAGGTCTAGAGAAAATTTACTGCATAGTCCATTATTTGCTGAAAAGATAAAATAAGGAGAAATTTTACAACGGGGAGAAAATATGGGCCATTTATACGACGAGATCGAATTGTGTAAAAATAGAAAGTACACATATAAAAGTATCTAGAAATACCAAATAGATAGGGACAGGACTAAAAATATGTATGACTAGTACTAAAATAGGTAGAGCAATTTCGGATTTTCCCTATATTTATTTATTCTGAATAAGAGTAGATCAGTAATTTTAGAATCTTCATTGAAGGGCAAATTGAGATTTTCCATCCATCTCTATCAAGCAAACTTATAGTGCTGCTGCTGATTAGCCACGGAGAGAAAGTGGTACTGGGGATATGCATCACCCGATGCTAAGATGTGATGGCACCGTGGGGGATGCAATGGTAGAAGCGGACGAGGGGACAGGGAATGGATAAGATTGGAGGTCCAGATTTATATAGAGTCAAGATTATTATATACCATTATCGGAAAGAGGCCGGCACCCAGACGTCCGGACGAGGGCTAGTGTCCGGATGCTCGCGCCTACTTCGCATAGGCATCCTGCTGCGCCCGCCCGTACGTCTCTGCCTGCTTTATGTGGGGGCCCGCGTCGCTCCGTGTCCTGCACCGCACCGTCTCCCATGCCACTCCGTCTCAATCTACACCCGCACGGTTTCCCGTGCCTACCGCCCGTGCCCCCTCCACACCCACGCGCATGCAGGCGGGTAGAAGGCGGTTGCTACAGATGGGTCATACTGCAACATGTGCAACACCAGATCTACTTTTGTAACATCTAGAGGAAACATTTGCAACATACGTCCGAAAATAGTTGAAACACTTGCAACATATGTCTGAAACACGAGAAAAACACGTGTGCAGCTATTGCAAAACATATGCAACATCTAGATGAAACACTTGCAATATATGTGTGAAAATATGCAACATCCGGATAAAACACTTACAACATAATTAAGTGTGAAACATATGCAACACCCAGATAAAACTCTTGCAACATACGTCTGAAATGGCCGAAACATTTGGAACAAACACTTGTGACATACGTGTATAGCCATTGCAACATATGCAACATCCCGATCTACTTTTGCAACATTCACATGAAACACTTGCAACATACATATGAAACACCTGAAACACACGCTTGCAACATGCGCTTTTCAGCGCAACATCTTATTGCTGCTTGGGCGAATTGAGCTCGTCGACGCGGAGCTCGACGCCGGCACGAAGCTCAATGCCCTGGAGGTCGCCAGTGCGGAGCTCATCGGCGGCGTAGAGCTTGTCGGTAACACATGGCTCATCGGCGGTTGTGCGAGCAGAGCTCAGCGACGACGTGTAGATGTCGGCGGCACGGAGCTCAGCGGGGCGGTTAATGTCGACGAAGAGGCGCAAGCTACGGCGGGCTAAGGAAGCCGATAGGGTGGTCGGTTTGGATGGAGGTTGCATGGAGGAGGGCGCTTGGAGGCATTGGAGCTAGCGGTGGCCATGGAAGCTGGGCAGGCGGCCATGGCGCTTGGTGCCTGCGCTCTCGAGCAGAGCAGGAGGGAGAGGAGCAAGGGCGAGCAAATGAGAGAGGGAGAGAGGGCACCAGCTCGGTCTCCACACTTGCGCGAACCCGAGGCGGCGAGCGGAGGCACGAATGGAGCATGGCGGCCATGCATCGGGCGTGTTTTGTCCTGGACATCCTTCCTCTCCCTTATGCTTTGAATGGAGAGACGGAGGAGAGAGAGACGAGATAGAACCGAAAAGGATATTTGTGTGGTGGGTAAAATACGTGGACAACGTAAGGCCACGTAGCGTTCGGCGTATAGATGAGAGATGGATGCCCACAGTGGAGCATTATCATATCGTTATGTATAAACTTAGTCGAGCCCAGGGTTTGATTCCCATATGGCATTGTTCTTTTGCATGGCGTACATATATTTCTCAAAAGAAATAGGTCATCACTACAGCTCTATTGAGTATTTAAGGATTTCATAATCATAGGACAGATCTAAATAGTTAAAGCTAAGGGCGCATTCAAACCATTCAGGCAATCTGGCTACCATGTACCATCCCTACTCGTCCCAAAAATGATGATGATGGATTCATACTAAGTCAAATGCCTTAAATTTTGACAAAATTTGCATGAAAAGATGCTTATATTTTATCATATTTAATAAGCATCACTAGATTTTTATCGAATATATTTTGATAGCATGCATACTTGAAGTCATTAATTCCCATGTAAAAAAACATTAGACATTCCAATTATTTTTTTATATAAACCTGATCAAATTTAAATAGTTTAACTTAGGATAAACCTATTGGCCCCGTTCGCTGGTCTGAACTTTAGCTGAAACTGGCTGAAAAACACTGTTCCGGCTGAATTGTTGTGAGAGAAAAATACTGTTGCGGCTGAAAAAATAAGCCGAACAAGCCAAATTTAAGACAAGCGAACAGGGCCATTGTCGGGTTCATAAACCCGGGGTCCCTAATTGGCCCGCTTCCCAGCAAGAGCTCGGCCCAGCAGACGACATTACGAACGACGCGCAACTCCTGAGCCGGCCCAAATACCTAACGACAGGCCGAAAGAGCGATCCAGTCTCTGACCGGAAGGCCTGGCCAAAGAGGGGACGACGCTCGTGTCGGTGTTTCGAACAAACATCGTCTAGTAAATTTATAATTGTTGCGCGTTAGGCCCAGATAGTGCACTAAAGGACATGAGGTTTATACTGGTTCAGGCCGAATGTCCCTACGTCCAGTCTGCTGCTGCTCGTGTTATCAGTGCCAAAAATGGTTCGTAGTAGGGGGTGCAAATGGTTGAGAGAGGAACGGGTCCCAAGTCTCTGATGGATTAGTCAAAAGGTTGCCGAGAGCTTGGTCGCTGCTCAGCTGTGTGTGATGTGTGTTGTTGAGTTGTGTCGGTTCATCTCTCTGTGAGCTTCTCCGCCTCCTTAGCGGGGTGTCCTGCCCTCCCTTTTATAGACCAAGGGGGAGCAGGGTTTACATGTTGGAGAAAGGAGAAAAACCAGAGGCCAAGAAGCCCCTCCGAAGATGTTGGGCCCTCCTTTTCCGCTGAGCCAGCCACGCTGACACGGCCAGACGGTGTCAGGGATTGGCACGTTCGCCGGACACCTATGTGCTGACGACGCCATGCCCTTACCGGATCAGCAAGTGGTCACATCCCGTCCCACCCCTCCGGGCGGCGTGTCGGACAAGGGTGTTGACCTGTAGCCCTGTGGGGAGTGGACGACGCGGTGACTGTACGTTCGTCACTGTAGAGGGCGCGAGTCTCTTCTTGGACCATAGTGGTTGTCATATGTAGGTTCCGTGTCCGAGGGCTAAAGGCGACGCCTACAACACTATTCGGACTCTACCACGCCCGGAATGGCCTAAAGCGCCCGTCCCGTCGTACCATGACAGTACTTTTCTGCAGCGGTGCAGGGCATGGTCCTAGGTACTGCGTTTGACTTGAATGTCCTGTCGTACCTTGTGCTCGTCATTATAAAGGAGCAGGGTGTAATCGTCGGGCGAGGCGGACTCTGCCCCCGGCCATCGGGCAAGGCGAAGCTTGTCCTTAGCCATCGGGCGAGGCGGGACCTGCCCTCGGACGTCGAACGAGACAGAGCCCGCCCTCGGGGGTCGGGCGAGGCGGAGCCAGCCCTAAGCCATCGGGCGAGGCAGAACCTACCCTCGGACGTTGGGCGAGGCAGAGCCTATCCTCGGACATCGGGCGAGGCGGAGCCTAGCCCCTAGAAGTCGGGTGAGGCGGAACCAGTCTTCCGTCATTCGGACAAGAAACGCAGTAGCGTTCTCGTCTGATCGAAAGTATCAACGCTCGATGGTCATTGGTTCCACCTCATTATATACCCCGGTATTAGGTCCCCGGCAGTAGCCCCTGAGCCCCCGGGTGATTTGGGCAGAATCGCCCGGGGGTGTTTCGGTTCGCTAGAGGGTGCGCGCGAGCGCACCCGATGGGTGTAGCCCCCGAGCCCCTGGGTGATTCGGGCAGAATCACCCGGGGGTGTTTTGGTTTGCCAGAGGGTGCGCACGAGCGCACCCGATGGGTGTAGCCCCCGAGCCCCCGGGTGATTCGAGCAGAATCGCCCGGGGGGTGTTTCGCACCCTTCGCGGGTAAGGCTATGAGACTCGGTTTTTGTCAACTGGAAAGCTTTAAGGGAACCCTGGTATCCCGTTCATGGGGATTTCATCCAGGGTCTGCCTGGCTAGGGCTCGACCGTGGAACGAGGCCCTACTGATGCTCGCGTACCTGCGTCTTAGTCACTCACGGTCCTGTCCCTCGTTGGGATGGCCATCGAGACTGTTGGGTCGACCCTTGGGCTTTCTGGGCCCATACAGGCCGGAGGGGAAATTTTCTAACCCATGTCCCCTCTGTGGGAAAAGAGTCCGATCCGCTCGGGAAGACGAACCATTCGGTGTGATTTTGGTGGGAAAGGATAGGGATCGCTGGCGTGTATCCCGCGACGTGATGCGGCGGTGTGTCGTGGCAGGCTCGGAGATCAAGGTGGACGGTTGCCCTTCTCTCATCCGTCGCCCCTATAAAACCACAGGGTTCGCCCCTAGGGTTCCATACTTTGCCTTTTCGCCTTCACATCGTCAACCTCCGCCGCCAATCACCAGAGCCTCCCGCACTCGCATCGCGGCCGCCGTCAAGCTCGCATCTGCATCGCAGCCGCCGTTGAACTCGCATCCACCCCCCTCCCAATTGTTTTAATGGAGCCATGGGGCAGATCCAGCATCACCCCTTAGCGCCTGGAGGGCCTCGTTCGCCGTGGCCTCCTTCGCCCGCTGACCGCCGTCGAGGAGTGGCGGCTGCCCGGTGATGAGGACAAGCCATTGCCGCTCGAAGGTATGTCGTGTCCTTCGCTCACTTCCATGAGTGGGGATTCACCATACCTGCTCACCCGTTCCTTCGGGGGCTGTTGGATTACTACCAGGTGGAAATACATCACCTTACCCCCAATGGGATCCAACACATTGCGGCGTTCGTCGCCCTGTGCGAGGGGTTCTTAGGGATTGATCCCCACTTCGACCTGTGGTGGCATATCTTCGTCGTCAACCTTCTGAAGAGGCGGGTCGAGAAGCAGGAGCTGCACGCGCTGGTGGGATGCGTCGACATTCACCTCCACAACAACCGAGCAGATGCGTACCCGTTAATGCGTCTGTCCACCTCCAACAAGGGGTGGCATTCGCAATGGTTATTTGTCAAGGATGACGCCACCACCCCCTTGCCAATCTTCTCTGGGTGTGTCATCAAGGAGGCCCCGGGGTCATGGAGGTGGGGCGTCCCGGTCAAGGAGAGGAAGAACATCAACGACCTTCTCGCTGCCCTCCAAACTTTGAAGGATAGGGGCGTGAAGGGATCGGGGATCATCGGTGCCTACCATGCGAGGAGGGTGGCGCCGCTGATGGCGTGCGTGCTTCCCCTGCACCAGATGGTCCCCGGAGCGCCGTTCGAAGGGACGACGCTTGTCGACGAGGTGCTCCCTGCGTCCGAGGTGGCGTAGCGCATCAAGGAGGCGATGGAGCCTTCGAAGGACACCGCTGGCGTCATCCTTGATTTTTGCGTTCCTGGTGCCGGGGCATCCCCCAATGCGGTCGGAACCAGGGTTTATTGACTTCATAAGTTTTCTTTCTCCGTACTCCTTTTTTACTTGAATTTTCGACCCCTTGAAGCTGACCCTAGGGATGGCGGGACCAGTCGGGGGCACTATTCTTCAAGGAAAGCCCGTCTCCGTTGCAGAAGGATCGGACCCTGGTGAAAGCAAATCGTATCACGGCCGAGTGGGACAAAAAGACGAGGGAGCTCAGGAAGAAGAAGCTGCTATGGAAGCAGCAAGCGCGTGATCGAGGAGAGAAGACAGGCAGTGACAATGATGATGATGAGGTAGCCACCGATGTGGATTGGGATGTCCTGGAGGACGAGGATATGCTGACAGACGCCCACCGACCCATGCAGGGAACCTTCCCATTCCATGTGGAGGGAAGCGAGTCCGTGAGATCGGTGGAGGTGGGCCAAACTAGTGGCCCGTCCATGGGGCCGGTGGGAGCTGGAGAATCTACTGCCCCATCTAGGGTGCCGCCGGAGGATCGGTGGATGGGAGGAGGCGGATCGGCCGCCGCCCCCGAGGTGCTGATGGAGGGGGGCGGCACAGCTGCCGTGCCCCACGAGCCGACGGGAGCGGGCGGATTCGCCGCCATGCTCGAGGCATCTACGGAGAGGGGCGGCTCCATTGCTGTGCCCTCAGAGATAAGGGAGGCGAGCCCCCCCACCCGGGAGCAGGGGGCAGGCTTGAAGCGGTCCCACCCAGACAAGTCGGGGCAGGGGTCTGGGGGTTCGTGCCCGAAATGTTCCCACCGCCCAAAGGCGCCAGAGTAGGCCACTGATTCCCCTATTTTCCCCCCTTTTTATTTTTCTGTTTTGACCTTATGCCTTTTTCCCTGTTGTAGATTCTTGCAACAGGGCCGCTCTCTGGGGCTAGCGCCCAAGAAGAGCCTTGCCCTTTAGGCAGGACGGACGGTGCTACCCGTCGTCGCCCTTGTTTCGGGCAGGAGCGGCGCTGACGCTGCGGCCTCGTTGGCCGATCCGGCGGCGCCCGTGCCCTCGGTGGTTGCCGAGCAGGCGACGTCTTCCATGGTAGGTGCGGCACCACTAGCCAAGGGTCCGGTATCACCGGTGGAGGTGGCCACGACTGCACCAAGCTAGGAGCAGCCGGACGCAGCCACGGTGTTGTCCGAGGGGGCGGCGCAATCCGTGCCTCCGGTGGCCCAAGCGACGGCGCATGACGCGGGCCGGATGGAGGAGGACACGGCCGGAGGGTCCCAAACCCTGACGAGCCCGGCACAGTCGAACGCAGCCACGATGGCGTCCGAGGGAGCAGCGCAGTCCATGCCACCAGAGGCCCAGGCGGAGGTGACCGCAACCGCGACAAGCCCGGTGGGGCTGGATGTTGCCATGGTGGCGTCCGAGGGGGCGGCACAATCTACGCCACCGGCGGCCCAGGCTGCGGCGCCCGAGGCAGGCTGGATGGAGGAGGAAACGGCCGGAGGGTCTCCGGGCGTCGTGGCGGTGGTGGAGAGGACCACCGGGGGGGTCGCTCGTGCGGGGTGCGCCGCCGCTCTAGTGGATGGCGCCTCAGGACCCAACGTTGACTCTCTTCTTGCTTGAAGATGCTTCCGAGAGCATGGAGCGGGAGAGTCTCAACGTTGGGTTCTCGGCCATGATGGATGCCTTGAGCCAAGCCAGGGGCGCCCTACGCGACGTCATCGTTACCACTGGCCAGGTATGCGCCTGATATTTCCTTCCATTTTCCTCTTTTCTTCATGTATTCTTGTATTTTTGATACTGGTCTTCTTTTCAGTCCCTTATTGCTCGTAGCCGGGGGAAATCCTAGTTCCTTCGTGAGTAGAAGGCGGAATGGGACCGCCTCACCGAGGAGGCCTGGCAGCATGGAGATTTGAGCGCCCAACTCGCCGCCGCCCAACAGCGGGAAACTGAGGCACGTTGGGACGCAAAGGAGATCCATGGGATGTTTGAGGACCTATCGGCGAGGGTGAAGCTGGACAAGGAGGTGGCCGCCAGGATCCAAAAGGAGCGGTATGAGCTGCTCCAGAAGGATGTCGAGGCCAGTCAACGGGCCGTCGAGGTCCTGGCTGAGCTGGAGATGGAGCGGGATCTCAGGCGGAAGGCCAAGGAAAGGTCTGCGGCCCTACAGCAGAGGGCAAACCAGGATGTCGAGGTGATCTCTCGGCTACGCGGGGAGTGGGATGAGCTGCGCTGGACCGAAGAAAGACTTTGCTCCGAGCGCAGCACGGCCTGCGAGGAGCATGACCGGGCCATCCAAGAGCGCGGCGAGGAGTGTTGGGAGGCCATGGCCCTCTGGGCGGATCTTGGAGACATGGTGGCCTGAAGGCTGGAGGCCGAGGAAGTTTTTGCCGAGCTAGGCACAGAACTCGCCGAGGTGCGGGGGATCCTTCAGGCCAAAAGCGATCAGCACGATCTTCTGTGTGCCCGCCATCGTGGTGGTCTGCGATGACCTATAGGTGGCGCAAGAAGAGGGGACCAGCTCCCTTCCGACTCATGCCACTGGTATCATGGCGTGGGTGGGCCAGCTTGAGGAGGACGCCTTTCACGCCGAGATCACCCAAGCCTTCGCTGTTGCTCATTCTCATTATGATTGGGAGATCAACTTGGAGGTAATGAGCCAAGGCTTCGCGGCTGTCTATGAAGACCCCGAGCTGGACGAGATTGAGAAGGCGGTGACTCCCCTTGCACGGAACCTGGCGAACAGGCTGAAAGAAACGGTTCTCCCTCCACAGAAGTAGTTAGTTGAATAAGTTTGATAAACATTTATTTGTAATATGTGAACAAGTGTCAGTACTTTTGTGTTTAAAAACGGATTCGTGACTTTGTTTTGCAATTTCATTTCGTTTGTTTGATCTTACCTTCTTCCTTTTTTGCAATGAAAAAAGATTTACGCGATCCAACCCTTCCGTTTGTTAAGACTGTTAGGCCCGAGGTGTTTAGGGGAAATTTTGATTGTGCTGGTGAGAAAAATTACCGTAGCCATGTGGGCGTGGGCTTTTTGGAGTCTAACCTATCTGTTCCCTCGAACCTTGCCGCCAGTCTCGACGCGAGGAGAAGGTTTGATGTAATGACTGTTTCGAAAAAAGAAAGGAGGTACTCATACCTTTATCAGCCCCCGAGTGAGATCCGACCCCTTGCGGTCGCTGGGGTCGGATGTTACTGGAGACCAGAGCGAGGGTAGCGAACATACGTTTGTATTCGCACGTACCCCTTACTTAGGACTTTGGCGATTGCTGCGTGACCATGCGTTTGGTCTTATCGCTGGTCCGGCCTTCCCCGAGCCCCCGCGTGTGGTGGGGATTCGGTCAAGGGCCGGCTCGTTTTGTGGCTGTCGCCCCATCCGCGTTTTTTCACAACTGGAGAGGTTAAGGCGATGTCACTTGCCTCGATGGCTCAAGTGACGTGCTTCATGAGCTCACTAACGGGGATGTTCAGACAGAATCCGATCCTATTTGCTTTGCGACAGGGTCGGCAAAGCCCTCGGATGGCGTTCCGTTGCTCCTTGGCCCGCCTTCCAACAGATTCCCCCTCAATGGGGATTCTATGGGCTCGGCTTGAGGCTGGATTGAATTAGAAGGTTGAGGTGACCCTATCCGCCTCAATGTGGGTTGGGCAAAGGCTGCTGAGGCTCATCTGCGTTTTCTCCCCTTGCTCTTGTTCGATGCGAGGCGGCCCCGGACCCTTCACGGGTCAGCCTTTGAACCTCGGTCTCTCGATCTTGGATCGAGCAGCTCGAGCCCCTAAGCCCCTTAGGGTCTGATAGGGGTCGGCCGTGTTTTCGTGCATTACCCTGTCCTCGGTTTCCACAACCAGAGGGGCTGAGTTGACGATACTTGCCTCGATGGCTCGAGTGTCGCGCTCAATGAGCTCGCTAACGGGTATGTTCGTGTGGAATCCGGATCCATCATTCGCTGACGGGGTCGGCAGAGCCCTCATGTGGCATTCCACTACTTCTTAACCCACCTCCCGACAGATGCCCGAGCCGTTCGTTGGGCTCAGGTGGCCCGTTGGCCTCTCCTCGACAGAGATTCTGTGGGTTTAGCTCGGGGTTAGAATCGAATGAGAAAGGTCAAGATGTCCCTGTTCGCTTCTGAGCGGGGTTGGGTAAGGCCGCTGGGGCTCATCTTGGTTTTTCTCCCCTGGCTCTGTTTGACGCGAGGCGGCCTCAAGCCCTTCGTGGGCCAGCCTTCGAACCTCGGTCGGTCGTCGCTCATATTGAATGAGGCGGCTGCCGCTTCGTGACGTGACATGAAGCGTTGAGATACAGGGATTTGCATATGCAACGTTTTGGATGTATGGATTTAGTGTATTACTTAATTGAAATGGAAGTGGGGATCGGTGACGTTACCTTGGTGGTACGAGCGATGGGAAGCTCCTACCAGACATGTCCGTGCGGGGTTCGGGTCCGATGTTTGCGATGAGGTCGGCGTAACCTGCATAAGCATCACCATTCTTTGTTTTTGTCTCTCGGTGGTGATCCAAGCCGCTCGATTGACTTAGGCGACCTAACAGCTTCTCCTCGAAGGAGGTTCTGCATGGGGACCCCTCTGAACCCTTCTCGAGAAGGCAGGAGCTGAGGCTTGTGGTACGGGGAACTATGAGTTCGATTACGCTGGTGAACAAAAACTCCATAGCCATCGAGGCGTAGGGTCTGGTGGTTCGTCCAGTTGTATTCAAAGTTTTATACCCACACACCGCGCTTCCGGTTTTAGACGTAAGGAGGGGTCGGGCGAAGAGGATGTCTAAACAAATAGACACCCTCGGCAGCCCCCGAGCGATGTCCGTGCCTCTACCGTTGCTGGGGTCAGAGGCTCGGTAAAGAGATTAACACTCAAAGTAAGTAAACAGAGGTGCTTATCTTTTAGTGGTCGTTCGTTCGTCATTTTTATCTGGGCCGCCCGATCGACCCAGGAGGCTCGTTGGGCCCCCCTGGACGGGGGTTCTATCGTCGGGTCATTCCATGATCCTGCTTGGGGAAGCAGAGGGTCGCCTGCACGCGGGTGTGCCCTGGTTCTCATGACCGGCGCACATTAGTGGAGGGCCACACCCAAGCAATGTCCTGTTTGACCAGGTGCTCATCGACCGGAGCGCGTCCCGTCGGTTCTGGCGCATCTCCTCAGGTTCCCGTCAGCATTGATTCCCCATCTGCATTGAATAGGGGAAGGTAGAGAGTTTTTCGTCCCTGCCTTTCACCTTTCCTCAGCTGCCCCGCCTCTTCCTTAAATAGGGATGGGGAGGGGAGTTCTCGTCCCACTCCCTCGCCAGCCTCTGAGCTGCTACCTCTTCTCCTTCCTTTCCACCAGATGCGTTCGTGTGTCGTAGCGGTTCCTAAGTGAGAGTGGGTAATGCCAGGGAGAGAAAAACTCACAAATCCGCTCATGAATTCGGAGCGCGATGCCGAGCTGGAGGTCATCCAACGTAGATGAGATGAAGCGGGCCGCCTTTGCTGAGAAGGGGTCACCGCTGCTGAAGGAGGAGGGGCACTGGAGGGTGCCGAGCGTCGTCGGCCTCGCCATCATTCGTTGCGGCCTTCCTTCGGCGAGAGGCGCCCCCCGCCCAGACGTCGTTGTCGGGGTTGCGGCTGATGACGATGGCGTAGTCCCCAGACGCCTCAGCGGAGGCGCCGTTGTCAGGGTTGTGGCTAATGACGATGGCATAGTCCCCAGACGCCCTATCGGAGGACACCATAGTCGTCGGTGTGGCGCTCGACGTTGCAGATGACAGCGCCTTCGAGGATCCTATGGAGCGGTAGGACGTCACTGATGGAGAGCATGGCGCGGCGATCGTAGTAGTACCCATAGTAGGGCTAGTCAGAGACTGTAATTGAATAAGTTTGTGGGGGAGCCCTCGAGTGAACAGTCCTTTGAGTTTAAGAGTACACTAGTTCTTTTCGTGATGAAATCACTTTGTAAGCAGTGAATTTGTGCAAAAAATGAACAAGTTTTCATCTTTTGTTACAGCAAACAGCTTTTCAGCTTCCTCTTTTTGTAGAAGAGGTTTTGGTGCCTTTTGACCCTTCCCATGGCGCAGGTTGTAAAAGCTAGGAGTGTGGGTGAGTCAGTTCTGATCATGCTGGTGAGCAAGGAGGCCGTAGTCGCTGGGGCGTGGGTTTCCCGCAGTCCTACCAGTTATACTCAGACTTTGTTCCCGAAATTCTAGCCCTTAGGACTTGACGTGAGAGAAAGAGGGAAGACTTAGTCAATGTTAGCAAAGGTGACACAGAGAGTGTTTTGTCAGATAAATGCACTTATATCAGCCCCTGAGTGAGGTCCGACCCCTTACAGTTTGCAGGGGTTGGATGTCGCTAAGACCAGGGATTTCTGAAGGAAAAAACCAATAAGAAAAGTATGTGTTTATTTAAGGGTAAAAATGATGTAGCTGCTCAATGTTCTAGGCGTTGCTGAAGACCTCGCCATCGATGGTTTTCAATTTGTAGGCGCCTGGCCGGAGTACTTCCACGACGACGTATGGCCCCTCCCAGGGTGGGGAGAGCTTGTGGCGGTTCTTGTTGCTCTGCACAAGGCGGAGGACAAGGTCCCCGACGTTGAAGGCTCGGTCCCGCACCCATCGGTCGTGGTACCATTGTAACGCCTGCTGGTACTTGGCCGAACAGAGGAGGGCAATGTCGCAGGCTTCGTCTAGTTGGTGTTCCAACCATGCCCGGGCCAAATCGGCCAAGAACAGTGGAAGGTTGCGAATAATGAATTCATCATTATCCGCATCACCGGCTTGACAGGCAAGCCAATAGTCTTCAAGCCAAAGCCTGGGGTTTGCCTCCCTAGAGTACTTAGGGATGTTAGTAGGTGGTCGATACCTTGGTGGGAACGCAGCATTGAGGATGTGTCGGCCGAAGGCCTGAGGGCCTGACAGGCCGGGGCTCAGGCTCCGGTCCTCATCGCTGTCATAGCGTCTGCCGTGTCAAGGATGATAGCCATGGCGGGCTCCTTCCCTTGGGTCGTCGTAGGTGCCCCTGCGGGCGTCAATGGTGCTGCGTGCATCGCGGTCGCGGCCGAGATGCTGATGTATCTGGGTCGCAACACGCTACCCGCTGCCTTGTGGTGCTTGGTGGACTAATGCGTCCCTGGCGGGACATACTGAGGGCATACACTGGCTGGTGTCGAGCTTGCATCATCGAGCTTTCCATCTGCTACGCTGCCGCACGCTCGAGCAGCATGCGGATTTCGTGGTGGGCCCGACGATCCTCGGGCGTTGCGGCCTCTAGAAGGCCATGGAGCAAGGCCGTGGCGGCGACGATGTTCTGGCTTGCCCGAGCAAAGTGAGGAAGGGTTTCATCATCGGTGATGATCCTTTGGTTCACGTCGCGGGCCACAGCACGTGCATGCCCACCGTCTCCGCGGTGTTCGATCTCCCGATCGACCAATGCGTATTCCCAAACAAGCTGTTGTCCGGCTTCGTTGATCTCCCACTTTCGGGCTTTTAGCTGTTCCACCCCTACGTGGGTCGGGGCCACCGTTCTTCCTTCAGTTCCATTACCGAGGTTGCCTACCGGGGTAACCTCCTTCTCGGAGGTGCTTTCGACGTGTCCCTCGGAGGTTTCTGCCATGAAGCATTCCTAGGAGGGATGATGGCTTCCCCTGTCGGAGTCAGAGCCAGAGTCCAACCCCGAACCTTCTGCGAGGAGGCCATGGAGGGATTCTATGATGCTTTCGATCATCCCCATGAACTCATTGTTCGTGGGGGATGGGATCGTGCGCTAGGCCACAAGGTGGCTTACGGTCACCGCGGCGTTGCGGAGACCAAATGGAAACACCATCGAGGCGCTTTGTGCAGAGTGTTCCAGAGAGAGGGTGAGGCAGCGCGGGTCCTCCCTGGATGGCTAGGGTCCGAGGGAGATGCCGGGCTGGCGCTCAAGCCTCCGATAGTCGGAGCCGATGGAGGGGAGAGGTTGGGTGGTGACACAGGCCAACGTCAACTCTCCTCCCACCATCACGATGAAGTCTAGGTCACCGAAACGCACGTGTGCTCCCGGGACCCAGTCGATTGCATGGTTTGCCATCCGAGGCCTGATTTGGAACACGCAAAGGCCCCTACCTGGCGCGCCAACTATCGGTGTTTCGAACAAACACCGGCTAGTAAATTTATAATTGTTGCACGTTAGGACCGGATGGTGCACTAAAGGACACGAGGTTTATATTGGTTCGGGCCGAATGTATCTACGTCTAGTCTGTTGCTGCTCGTGTTATCAGTACCAAAAATGGTTCGTAGTAGGGGGTACAAACGGTCGAGAGAGGAACGGGTCCCAAGTCTCTGATGGATTAGTTGAAAGGTCACCGAGAGCTTGGTCGCTGCTCAGCTGTGTGTGATGTGTGTTGTTGAATTGTGTCGATTCATCTCTCTGTGAGCTTCTCCATCCCCTTAGCAGGGTGCCCTGCCCTCCCTTTTATAGACCAAGGGGAAGCAGGGGTTACATGTTGGAGAAAGGAGAAAAACCAGAGGCCAAGAAGCCCCTCCGAAGGTGTTGGGCCCTCCTTTTCTACTGAGCTAGCTACGCTGACATGGCCAGACAGTATCAAGGATTAGCACATTCGCTGGACGCCTGTGTGCTAACGACGCCATGCCCTTACCGGATCAGCAAGTGGTCACGTCTTGTCCCGCCCCTCCGGTCAGCGTGTCGGACAAGGGTGTTAACCTATAGCCCTGTGGGGAGCGGACGACACGGTGACTGTACATTTGTCTCTATAGAAGGCGCGAGTCTCTTCTTGGACCGTAGTGGTTGTCGTATGTCTATGTCAGGTTCCGCGTCCGAGGGCTGAAGGCGGCGCCTACTACACTTTTTGGACTCTACCATGTCCGGAATGGCCTAAAGCGCCTGTCCCGTCGAACCCTGATGATACTTTCCTGCAGCGGTGCAGGGCATGGTCCTTGGTACTGCGTTTGACTTGAATGTCCTGTTGTACCTTGTGCTCGTCATTATGAAGGAGCAGGGTGTAATCGTCGGGCGAGGCAGACTCTGCCCCCGGCCGTTGGGCAAGGCGGAGCCTGTCCTCAGCCGTCGGGTGAGGCGGACTCTGCCCCCGGCCCTCGGGCATGGCGTAGCCTGTCCTCAGCCGGCGAGTGAGGCGGGACCTACCCTCTGATGTCGGACAAGGTGGAGCTCACCCTCGGGGGTCGGTGTCACAGAACCGACCAATTTATAAGAGCACAAGTACAAAAACAATCACCGAAACGATCAAATTCTCGCACTTGAGCCTATATAAACCCGGTAGTCAACTGAAACCACGAAGGATTTCAAACCAACTTGCATACAACCAAGATCACAGTAATTCAACATAACATCTCACATGTTACAACATTTCATAAACAGTTTGCAGATAGATTACAACCCATCAGAGTCATTGTTATTACAAACCAAGTCTTGTAAAGTAGTGGAAGCAAATAGTTTAACTCACACACATGAGTTCAAATACCAGTACCAGTTTGCCGATCACATCCAACAAAAGCATTTAGATAAGAGAACAGAGATCATGCCCATGATCTAGTCTTCATCACCCGCCGGGTGGACACAATACTTACAGAATCCCTGATATAGAAGGTCATCTGCAACAAGAGGGAATAAACCCTGAGTACGCAAATGTACTCAGCTAGACTTACCCGTCGGAAACCAAAATAAATGACACCAAGGATCATGCAAAGCTTTATTTAGAGGATCTGGCAGACACTTCTTTTTTGCGGAAAAGCATACGTAATAATGATTAACTTTTAACCTGAGCTAGCAGCGACTTTAAGCCATTAACCTGTCATCTATATTAGCACCTGTACTAAGCAATCACTTGGTTAATATGCAAACATTATTAACCATAGCAGGTATAAATCGTGGCAACATTATCCATCATCATCATCTTCCATTTAACCATATCGTTAAATTAAGTGAATCTACGTTGCCGCTGCTCAAGTCAAGTTCTCACTATCCGGGAGAGACGGCGATTCGAATCGATTCCTATCCAGCTGGAGGGGTATTCCTAACACAAACCCTGCTTCCCCCGTCAGGGTCGCAAACAAGTCACCTTTGGTACAACTCAGGAGAAAAATAAAAGAAAAGACGAGGGTTCGGGCCGCCCTGCATTCTCAGAGAACCACTCTGCCAGGAAGTGCAGGATTTTAAGCCCTGACTCCCCTTGGACTTATGCCAATGGCTCTCCGCACATCCTTACTACCTCCAGAATGCATCCAACCCCCACGGTTCCTGGCCTGAGTTGAGCTACTCGGCTTCGCGGTCGGAACGACTTATCCGGCCAGCTAAGTGTTAGGCTACGTTCAACATGAGCTGAGGACGTACAGCGTATCGGTCCTTAAATGACACAGACGGAGTCACTATGTCCAACCCTACACAAGACTCCGCTCGGTCTTCATTCATCATTAACATGGTTCTTTTCCACGATAGCAAATATAGCCAACCGTGATCCACCTCATCCTAAAGCTCGCAGGTGATAGGAAATCACCCGACTTCTACCGCACTAAGCATGGCTAAGCATTTAACCCGTTCCTGAACTTAAATAGGATTCAAGTGCGATATCTGGACAAGGATAGATATATAATGCAGCAATTGGTTCCAACCAATTCCTATACTTAATGCAGCATCAACAATAAAAGATACTCAATATATTTGTAAAGACATGGGAGACTTATAATGCTCCGGGGCTTGCCTTTCAGGAACGAGGAAGGCTGGTGGTCAGGGCACTCGGGCAATTCCTCCACGGCGACTGCTTCGTCGGCTCCCTGCACCTCGGGCTCCTCCTCCTGGTTGGCTCCCTCGAACTCCAGCAACATCACTCCCTCCGGCACACCTATTGCATGAATGCGCAAGATAAATATCATGGATGCACATGAACGAATGTCAGGGATGCTCGGGGAATGCACATGTTCGCTGTAGTTTGCATATTCCAACTTAAGCCATATTCAAATCACTTTACTTACCAAGTTTATACAACCTAATGTATAATTGCTCATCTTCAGTTAATGACCTAGCACCTGCACCTAAGCATATTCTCAAGTTAGGCTAACCCCTAACAATCAACGAGAACATTGCACAAGCATACACTCAAGCATTTGTATTTCAACAAAATGAAGACTATGTAGCGGTACAGTAAACTAGACATAACTGGAGATTTATAAATCCAATTGACATGCAACAAGACAATCTGGAAAGCTTATGAAATTGTCTACGACCTCAAAGCATGATTCAAACCTTTACCAGGTCGAATTCATAAATCAACAGAACTCTGTCCACACAAGACAGAGAGTAGGTAAAACTGGAACCTAACTTTAAACATCTATAGTTTCTAAACTATGGGGCCAACTGCCCTCAAATTTTGACAGGAGCTAGATACATAAATTATCTACAACTCTTGTATTCATCACATTCACAGAAAACCAAAATATCATGGGGAACTTCCTAAAGTCCCCAGATCTGTCCAGAGGGACATAATACAAACGAAATAATTAATAACTTATGATGCAAACACATAATTGGACAAAACTAACTCTACTCACATAGCACACATATCACAAGAACACTAGAAAGTAGGGTGTTCATCACCAAAACATTTCTTTTAATACATTTCTTAATTTATTTAATTAATTAGAGGAAATGGTAAACATATATGAAAACTACACCATTAAATCTACAAAAATTATAGTAGATACTACATGCCCTAAGTAGACTACCATAAAAATTTCACACCATTTGAGTAATTATAACAGCCTACACAAAAATGATAAGGCATAATGGCTTAAAATGGCATAATTAGGAAACCTTAGTGAAAAGTGTCAAGCAACAGATTTCATATTTTTCTTAGCATCCTTGAGGTACTAGGATACTACCCACCAAGTTTCATGGTCATAGGATTCCTAGATAATTTACAAAAATTCATACAAGTATCAATCAGTGATAAAAGGAAAATCTATAACTCAAAAACCATACATGCAATGACTTTCAAATTTTAACCAGAGCCTCTACTAAGCAAGACTATCTTACCCACAAAATTTCATAATTTTTGGATCACAGAAACTCAAGATACAATTCAAACAAGTTTGCATGCATTTGAAAACACATTTCAAGTTCCTATTTAATTCATCCAAAATTTCTACATCATATGCTCATATCATATTTTGCTTAAATACTAGACCTCACTGTGAGTCTAACAAAATTTGAATCATATCATTTGGATCAACACATTTGGAGTTACAAAATTCACAAAACAGCATTCAAATCAGCAATTTTGAACTAGCCCTTTGAACAACAGTCACTGACGCGTGGGACCCGGGTGTCAGCCGGACTCACTGGTCAGCGACAGCGAAACAGGGGAGGCGCAAGCGACGGTGCGGCAGCGGTGGAGCTCGCCGACGGTGACTCCTCCGGCGAAACCACGGCTACCAGCGTGTTCCCCAAAGTCTCCCGCATCGATTGACCCCCTAAGCCTAGACCCTAGCGGCCCTAAGCACGTCGGCCATGGCGCACGGCGGCTCGGCCATGGCGGGCGGTGGTGGAAACGGCTGGAGGCCCTCTCCTAAGGACGATTGGCTCAGCTAGAAGGTGGAGAAGGTCGAGAAGAACACGGCGGAGCTACTGACGAGCTGGCCGACGCGTTTTTGCGGCGGTGCGTGAGCTAGGCGACGGCGGAGCTCCACGGCAGCAATGGCGGAGCGGCTACTCTGTTGCTGCTCGCGGGTGAAGGCGAAGAAACTAAAAAAATGAATTGACGAGCTGGTCAGGCAGGCGCGTGGGGGTGTTCACATCGTGGCCGGCCGTCCCAGGACGCCCGCGGCGCGTGGCAGCGCGGTCAGCCGGCCGGCGACGGGTGGCGCCATGCGGCGTTCATTTTCTAAAAACGGACATCACTGTAGCTTGCCTAAAACGCTGATTCAGTGATCCATCACCCGACTGACAGGCGATGTTTGACAGGGATTAGCTCCTAAACCGTGACGTATTAGTGGAAGCAATGAACATGAAAGTTGTAGAGTTAAGATAGGCAAAGTTGGCTCAATCAAACCGAAATGGCATTTAGGACTTAGAAATATTTTCAAGTGTTGAATCAGCTTTCACTTCTGACTTGTGGGTCCTTTTTGAACATGTTGTGCACATTTTCATGACTTGGCTTCTAAACAAAGTTTGTTCCTTATAAAATTTGCTACAACTTTATTTTAGGTTGCTCAGACATGCAAACATCCTAAGCTACACTTTTTAAACAGTAAAAAAAAGTTTAAGGGTCAAAATTGGTCAAACCATGACTTGGGAACCTAATTAGTCAAAATGATCAACATGAACAATGTTCCAAATGACATTCTAGGCGTAACTAAGTTACTTAAAAGAATTTTTAGCCACACCATACATTGGTCACACAAGAATCAAGCAAGGTATGTACTGAAACAATGAAAAACACATGAAATGTTACAAATGTTTCATAGTCATGTTTCACATGTTTCATGATCTTGTTGCATAGTATTAACTAACTTTGTTTCACTAAAGTGAGTGGCACATGTTGCACTTAAGTGTTGCACACTTTTCATTTCATAATGGAAACAACACACATGAAACATAACGATACGTTGCAATGTTTCAAAAACTTGTTTCATGTGATATAAGCTTGTGAATGAATGAATGATGCTTATGTTCATGAAATGCAAGTGCAAATGTGGAAGCCAAACACCTTGGGTGTTACAGCCCTCCCCCCTTATAAAAATCTCATCCCGAGATTTGAAAAGCGTCCCATTGTTGATAGAATTCCTTATAACCATCCCTTAAATAATCTTCCCTTTCCCACATTGCATCAAGTTCACTACCCTGGTTACTCCACATGACTTTGTAAAACTTGACCACTCGACTCCGAGTCACTTGCTCATGAGTGTGAATCACTCGGACCGGCTTTTCTTCAAAGGTCAAATAAGATTTTAACTCGATATCCCCTAATGGAACTCTCTCTTCAGGGACGCGAAGACATTTCTTCAATTGGGATACATGAAAGACATTAAAGATAGCACTCATCTTAGGAGGTAATTGGATCTTGTATGCTACCTTACCACTTTGTCCAATGATTTCAAACGGACCAACATATCATGGCGCAAGCTTTTGTTTCACACCAAAGCGTTGGACACTCTTCATAGGTGAGACTTTCAGATAAACGAAGTCTCCAACTTCGAACTCAATAGGTTTTCTACGGCGATCAGCATAACTTTTCTGCCTAGCTTGAGCTACAGCCATATGGGTTTGGATAGTATGAACTTGTTCTTCGGCTTCTTGAATAAAATCAATACCATAATATCTCCTTTCACCGGCTTCAACCCAATTCAATGGGGTTCTACACTTTTGGCCGTACAAAGCTTCAAACGGTGCCATCTTGATACTCTCTTGATAACTATTATTGTAAGAGAATTCAGCTAGGTGCAACCACTTTTCCCATGAACCCTTAGACGAGATGACACACGCTCTCAACATATCTTCTAAGATTTGATTCACTCGCTTAGTTTGCCCATTGGTTTGTGGATGATAGGCAGAGCTTCTTACTAACTTAGTTCCCAATAATCCATGTAAGTGCTCCCAAAAGCGAGCAGTGAACTGTGCTCCTCTATCAGAGACAATAGTGCGAGGAATCCCATGAAGTCGAACTATCTGATTGAAGTACAACTCAGCATAGTCAGTTGGACGGAAATCTATGCGAACAGGAATGAAGTGTGCAGACTTGGTCAAACGGTCTACAATCACCCAAATAGAGTTAAAATTCCTCTGCGTAGTAGGGAGTCCAACAATAAAATCCATACTTATCTCCTCCCATTTCCAACCTGGAATAGAGAGTGGCTGAAGTAATCCACCCTTCATGTGTACAGCTTTAACTCAACAGCAAGTGTCACACCTAGCCACATAAGCGGCTATCTCCTTCTTCATCTTAGTCCACCAATAACGAGGTTTCAAATCATGATACATTTTACTACTGTCAGGATGAATAGATAATTTAGAGGAATATGCTTCGGATATAATTTGATCTCTAAGCTCTCTATCCTTTGGAACCACTAACCTATCCTTGAACCATAACACATCATTTTCATCTACCCGAAAATGTTTGGTTTCTTGCTCTTTCATCTTGCGCTTGATGTGGAACACACCTGGATCTATCTTCTGTAGCTCAATAATTTGACTCTGTAGAGTACAACTGATAGTGATGTTGTGAAGGATTGCCGGATGTAGGAGCTGTGACAAATGACAGTCACTTTCAATCAACGAGTGGCAATGTGATTTCCTGCTCAAGGCATCCGCAACTACGTTTGCCTTGCCTGGATGATAGTGCACTTGGAGGTTGTAATCCTTGATCAACTCGAGCCATCTTCTCTGACGCATATTCAACTCAGGTTGAGTGAAGATGTACTTAAGACTTTTATGATTAGTGTAGATGTGGCATACATTGCCAAGCAAATAATGTCTCTAGGCCTTCAAAGCATGAACAACTGCAGCGAGTTCTAAGTCATGCGTAGGATAGTTCACCTCATGCTTCCGAAGTTGGCGAGAGGTATAAGTAATGACTCTACCTTCTTGCATAAGAACACCTCCTAAACCTGTGCCTGATGCATCGCAAAACACATCAAAAGGTTTCTCGATATCCGGTTGCGCCAAAACCGGAGCCGAAGTTAGAAGGGTTCGCAGGGTGTGAAAAGCCACATCGCACTCAGAAGTCCAGACAAACCTCGTGTCTTTTTGCAGCAACCGAGTCATAGGCTTGGCTATTTTAGAGAAATCTGGGATGAAGCGACGATAATAGCCAGCCAATCCTAGAAAACTCCGAACCTCGTGCACCGAGATTGGAGCCTTCTAATCCAACACTTCTTGCACCTTGGTGGGATCCACCATAATTCCACCATCGGACAACACATGCCCGAGAAAAGGTACCTCATGAAGCCAGAATTCACACTTGCTGAACTTTGCATAAAGCTTGTGTTCACGCAATCTAGTGAGAACCACTCGCAAATGTTCAACATGATCTTCTTCATTCTCAGAATAGACCAAGATATCATCTATAAATACCACCACAAATTTGTCCAACTCAGGCATAAACACCGAATTCATCAGATACATGAAATGTGCGGGGGCATTGGTCAATCCAAAAGACATAACAAGATACTCATACAGACCGTATCTTGTAGAGAATGTAGTTTTTGGAACATCCTCGGGCCGAATTTTGATTTGATGATAACCAGATCTCAAATCAATCTTGGAAAAGACTTTTGTTTTAGACAACTGATCAAATAAGATATCTATCCATGGCAGAGGGTACTTATTCTTGATTGTGACTGCATTCAAAGGCCTATAATCTACACACATGCATAGTGATTGATCCTTCTTCTTCACAAAGATAGTTGGACACCCCCATGGAGATGAACTAGGACGGATGAGGCCTTTTTTTGTAAAAGTTCACTTAACTGGATCTTAAGTTCGGCTAGTTCGTTGGGAGGCATTCTATAAGGTCTTCTAGATATGGGTGTTGTACCAGGAAGCAACTCTATCTTTAACTCCACATCCCGATCCGGAGGCAATCCGGGCAAATCATCGGAAAAAACATCCGGAAAGTCGCACACTACAGGGATATCTGCCATAGCCTTTGCTTGCACCGCATTTGCCACACAAGAAAGGTTGATGTCCCTAGATAGTTGCACCAGAAAACCTTCCTGATTACTAGGATCTCTGAGAATGACTACTCTGGTCGATGTATCAATAAGCACCCCGTGACTGCTCATCCAATTCATTCCCAATATCACATCGATCCCTAGCCCCGGTAAAACTACCAGATCAACTTGATAGCTTCGTCCCTCTATCTCAAGTTGTACGCCCCCGACTACGAGCTTGGTGGGGATAGTACCACTGGCAGCCCTAATACAATAACCCTCACCCTCAACAGTGTATGTTTTCTGCATAAACTTGGATGCAAATGCGGGACTAATAAAAGAATGTGAAGCACCCGAATCAAATAGTACAACTGCAGGGTGTTGATCAACCAGAAACTTACCAACAGTGACTGCCTCCCCTGAAGGAACATCAGCAATATTTGTGTAGTGCACTTGCCCCTGACGGCCACCTTGGTTGAAATTCTTCTTAGGGTAAGGACACTTCCTTGCCCAATGACCTGTCTTGTTGCAGTTCCAGCATGACATGTTGCTTGGAGGAACATTGGAGCTGCCTTGACTGGTAGTGCCCTTTGGAAGAGCAACTGTAAAAGCCTTGCGAAATCCAGTCTTCCCTGGATTCTTGTTCTGCGGTGGGCGGAACTTAGCGGCTGATGTCGAGGAGGACGGAATGGAGCCTTATGTGTGTGCGGAGCTTTTTGGTGTGAGGCACCCACCTCATAGGCTCTCTTATGTTCTTTGAAGCAAAGCATATATAGCATTGTTGTTCTCTTGGGATAGAGCATCACTAACAAACTCATTAAAATGGGCACGCTTACAATTTCCCATAGTCTTCATCAATTTGGGGTTGAGTCCCCGCTTGAAACTTGCGATCTTCTTGGCATCAGTGTCAACAAACTCAGTAGCATACCTTGCAAGGTTATTGAAAGCCTGCAGGTATTCATTCAAGCTCTTGCTCCCCGTGTTAGCTTCATAAATTGAGTGTGCTTGATTGCCATGAGACCGGGAGGAATATAATTTCCCCGAAAGCGAGACTTGAGGCGATCCCAAGTGATTTGGGCATTAGCGGGCATAGTGGACCGATAATGACTCCACCAAATACCGGTGGCCCATGCGAGTTGATGAGATGCATACTCGATTCTTTAGCACCTCGGTCAAGCGAAGCGCAGACGAAATTTCGCTCAAGAGTGTTCAACCACTCATCGACTTTGAGGGCTCCTCACCTCCTTGAAAATCGGTGGCTTAGTATCAAGGAAATCTTTGAAGTCGCTATCTTGATTTGGTTCCGTCCTTGGCGTGCACCCGACCATCACGATTTGCAATCGTGCAGAGAGAGCCCTCGACCATAGTCGCATTTGTCCTTCCACAAGAATCGCCATCAATTCCGCTGGTGTGGGTGGTGGTGGTGGGAGATCATCATCATCACCAGCCGCACCATTGGAATGAGTGCGAGGCATCTGCAACAATGCGCAACCAGCAATTATTGGTGATGTTAGCACCTTGGAGAGGAACAATGTAATTACGCCAAACTGAATTTACTAGAGAGAATGTAAAATTCATGTAGTAAAACAGCGGCAATAATTCATTCTCCAATCACCACATCATCAGTTAGATTACTAGCGCCATTCGCAATGCATTCCAACATGACAAGTTTAAAATTCACCAACTAAGATAAGCATCCCAAAGGGAGCGGACTAAGGTACATTTCATGCCAAGTTCGAATTAAAAGGTAGATCCCACATCACCATTTGATGATTGACCAGAGAGATTATCCTTCAAAGTAAGCATAAATAACCGGATAAGCAATTTATAAGGGAGGGAGTAATGCAATATGAATGATATGAGTAAATATGATGCATGCTCGTTCTGTACGTTCTCTCACCCTAGTAGAATTTGAGAATTCTAACGGCTAGACGGTGACATACATACGTTCTCTCATATACGTATCTAGTCGAGCTACACGTTATGTTGTTAGCATACCTGCAAACAAATTCATTGCAGCCCATCCCAACAAAAGAGAATTAAGCACACAATAAAAGCAGTAAACTAAGGTACTCTCCATATATACATCCCCGGATATATATACTTCGGTACCCACAACTACCCGACAGATAGACCCACAATTAAGTACCTTCATATGTACATGTATGCAACATGTAAATATTCCAGTAACCACAACTAACTCTCCCCTCGACCGACAGTTGGACGGTCATGCTCTCACAACTCACACTTACCTGGGCGTAGAGGCAATTGATCCATACATTACCATTCAAGCGAATGGCACCCATACAATAGCACGCCGCATGGACAACGAAAATAGAAACAATCATTTCCCCCAAGTTAGTAATTATATAAGCCACCTAAAAGTCCTTAAGTGGGCTACAAAGGATGTGATCACCGGCACACTATAAAATTTCAGATTTTGAACACTTATATATAACTATAAGTTATAAAACAGTTTTCGCAACAAAAGCTTTTGTTTTTAAATACCCGTATGACATGTTTAGTGTTGAATCTAGCTCTGATACCAGCTGTCACAGAACCGACCAATTTATAAGAGCACAAGTACAAAAACAATCGTCGAAACAATTAAATTCTCGCACTTGAGCCCATATAAACCCGGTAGTCAACTGAAACCACGAAGGATTTCAAACCAACTTGCATACAAACAAGATCACAGTAATTCAACATAACATCTCACACGTTACAACATTTCATAAACAGTTTGCAAATAGATTACAACCCATCAGAGTCATTGTTATTACAAACCAAGTCTTGTAAAGTAGTGGAAGCAAATAGTTTAACTCACACACAAGAGTTCAAATACCGGTACCAGTTTGCCGATCACATCCAACAAAAGCATTCAGATAAGAGAACAGAGATCATGCCCATGATCTAGTCTTCATCACCCACCGGGTGGAGACAATACTTACAGAATCCCTGATATAGAAGGTCATCTGCAACAAGAGGGAATAAACCCTGAGTACGGGAATGTACTCAGCTAGACTTACCCGTCGGAAACCAAAATAAATGACACCAAGGATCATGCAAAGCTTTATTTAGAGGATCTGGCTGACACTTCTTTTTTGTGGAAAAGCATACGTAATAATGATTAACTTTTAACCTGAGCTAGCAGCGACTTTAAGCCATTAACCTGTCATCTATATTAGCACCTGTACTAAGCAATCACTTGGTTAATATGCAAACATTATTAACCATAGCAGGTATAAATCGTGGCAACATTATCCATCATCATCATCATCTTCCATTTAACCATATCGTTAAATTAAGTGAATCTACGTTGCCGCTGCTCAAGTCAAGTTCTCACTATCCGGGAGAGATGGCGATTCGAATCGATTCCTATCCAGCTGGAGGGGTATTCCTAACACAAACCCTGCTTCCCCCGTCAGGGTCGCAAACAAGTCACCTTTGGTACAACTCAGGAGAAAAATAAAAGAAAAGACGAGGGTTCGGGCCGCCCTGCATTCTCAGAGAACCACTCTGCCAGGAAGTGCAGGATTTTAAGCCCTGACTCCCCTTGGACTTATGCCAATGGCTCTCCGCACATCCTTACTACCTCCAGAATGCATCCAACCCCCACGGTTCCTGGCCTGAGTTGAGCTACTCGGCTTCGCGGTCGGAACGACTTATCCGGCCAGCTAAGTGTTAGGCTGCGTTCAACATGACCTGAGGACATACAACGTATCAGTCCTTAAATGACACAGACGGAGTCACTATGTCCAACCCTACACAAGACTCCGCTCGGTCTTCATTCATCATTAACATGGTTCTTTTCCACGATAGCAAATATAGCCAACCGTGATCCACCTCATCCTAAAGCTCGCAGGTGACAGCAAATCACCCGACTTCTACCGCACTAAGCATGGCTAAGCATTTAACCCGTTCCTAAACTTAAATAGGATTCAAGTGCGATATCTGGACAAGGATAGATATATAATGCAGCAATTGGTTCCAACCAATTCCTATACTTAATGCAGCATCAACAATAAAAGATACTCAATATATTTGTAAAGACATGGGAGACTTATAATGCTCCGAGGCTTGCCTTTCAGGAACGAGGAAGGCTGGTGGTCAGGGCACTCGGGCAATTCCTCCGCGGCGACTGCTTCGTCGGCTCCCTACACCTCGGGCTCCTCCTCCTGGTTGGCTCCCTTGAACTCCAGCAACGTCACTCCCTCCGGCACACCTATTGCATGAATGCGCAAGATAAATATCATGGATGCACATGAACGAATGTCAGGGATGCTCGGGGAATTCACATGTTCGCTGTAGTTTGCATATTCCAACTTAAGCCCTATTCAGATCACTTTACTTACCAAGTTTATACAACCTAATGTATAATTGCTTATCTTCAGTTAATGACCTAGCACCTGCACCTAAGCATATTCTCAAGTTAGGCTAACCCCTAACAATCAACGAGAACATTGCACAAGCATACACTCAAGCATCTGTATTTCAACAAAATGAAGACTATGTAGCGGTACAGTAAACTAGCCATAACTGGAGATTTATAAATCCAATTGACATGCAACAAGACAATCTGGAAAGCTTATGAAATTGTCTACGACCTTAAAGCATGATTCAAACCTTTACTAGGTCGAATTCATAAATCAACAGAACTCTGTCCACACAAGACAGAGAGTAGGTAAAACTGGAACCTAACTTTAAACAGATGTAGTTTCTAAACTACGGGGCCAAATGCCCTCAAATTTTGACAGGAGCTATATACATAAATTATCTACAACTCTTGTATTCATCACATTCATAGAAAACCAAAATATTATGGGGAACTTCCTAAAGTCCCCAGATCTGTCCAGAGGGACATAATGCAAACAAAATAATTAATAACTTATGATGCAAACACATAATTGGACAAAACTAACTCTACTCACATAGCACACATATCACAAGAACACTAGAAAGTAGGGTGTTCATCACCAAAACATTTCTTTTAATACCTTTCTTAATTTATTTAATTAATTAGAGGAAATGGTAAACATATATTAAAACTACACCATTAAATCTACAAAAATTACAGTAGATACTACATGCCCTAAGTAGACTACCATAAAAATTTCACACCATTTGAGTAAGTATAACAGCCTACACAAAAATGGCTTAAAATGGCATAATTAGGAAACCTTAGTGAAAAGTGTCAAGCAATAGATTTCATATTTTTCCTAGCATCCTTAAGGTACTAGGATACTACCCACCAAGTTTCATGGTCATAGGATTCCTAGATAATTTTCAAAAATTCATACAAGTATCAATCAGTGATAAAATGAAAATCTATAACTCAAAAACCATACAAGCAATGACTTTCAAATTTTAACCAGAGCCTCTACTAAGCAAGACTATCTTACCCACAAAATTTCATAATTTTTGGATCACAGAAACTCAAGATACAATTCAAACAAGTTTGCATGCATTTGAAAATACATTTCAAGTTCCTATTTAATTCATCCAAAATTTCTACATCATATGCTCATATCATATTTTTCTTAAATACTAGACCTCACTGTGAGTCTAACAAAATTTGAATCATATCATTTGGATCTACACATTTGGAGTTACAAAATTCACAAAACAGCATTCAAATCAGCAATTTTGAAGTAGCCCTTTGAACAACAGTCACTGACGTGTGGGACCCGGGTGTCAGCCGGACCCACTGGTCAGCGACAGCGAAACAGGGGAGGCGCACGCGACGGCGCGGCAGCGGTGGAGCTCACCGACGGTGACTCCTCCGGTGAAACCACGGCTACCAGCGTGTTCCCCAAAGTCTCTCGCGTCGATTGACCCCCTAAGCCTAGACCCTAGCGGCCCCTAAGCACATCGCCCATGGCGCACGGCGGCTCGGCCATGGCGGGCGGTGGTGGAATCGGCTGGAGGCCCTCACCTATGGACGATTGGCTCAGCTAGAAGGTGGAGAAGGTCGAGAAGAACACGGCGGAGCTACTGACGAGCTGGCCGACGCGTTTTTGCGGCGGTGCGTGAGCTAGGCGACGGCGGAGCTCCACGGCAGCAATGGCGGAGCGGCTACTCTGTTGCTACTCGCGGGTGAAGGCGAAGAAACTAAAAAAATGAATTGACGAGCTGGTCAGGCAGGCGCGTGGGGGTGTTCACATCGTGGCCGGCCGTCCCAGGACGCCCGCGGCGCGTGGCAGCGCGGTCAGCCGGCCGGCGACGGGTGGCGCCATGCGGCGTTCATTTTCTGAAAACGGACATCACTGTAGCTTGCCTAAAACGCTGATTCAGTGATCCATCACCCGACTGACAGGCGATGTTTGACAGGGATTAGCTCCTAAACCGTGACGTATTAGTGGAAGCAATGAACATGAAAGTTGTAGATTTAAGATAGGTCTACAACTTTTCTTTAGAAATCAACAGCTAGTTCTCCATGGATCAAGAGTTGTATCAAGCCAAAGTTGGCTCAATCAAACTGAAATGGCATTTAGGACTTAGAAATATTTTCAAGTGTTGAATCAGCTTTCACTTCTGACTTGTAGGTCCTTTTTGAACATGTTGTGCACATTTTCATGACTTGGCTTCTAAACAAAGTTTGTTCCTTATAAAATTTGCTACAACTTTGTTTTAGGTTGCTTAGACATGCAAACATCCTAAGCTACACTTTTTAAACAGTAAAAAAAAGGTTTAGGGGTCAAAATTGGTCAAACCATGACTTGGGAACCTAATTAGTCAAAATGATCAACATGAACAATGTTCCAAATGACATTCTAGGTGTAACTAAGTTACTTAAAAGAATTTTTAGCCACACCATACATTGGTCACACAAGAATCAAGCAAGGTATGTACTAAAACAATGAAAAACACATGAAATGTTACAAATGTTTCATAGTCATGTTTCACATGTTTCATGATCTTGTTGCATAGTATTAACTAACTTTGTTTCACTAAAGTGAGTGGCACATGTTACACTTAAGTGTTGCACACTTTTCATTTCATAATGGAAACAACACACATGAAACATAACGATACGTTGCAATGTTTCAAAAACCTATTTCATGTGATATAAGCTTGTGAATGAATGAATGATGCTCATGTTCATGAAATGCAAGTGCAAATGTGGAAGCCAAACACCTAGGGTGTTATAGTCGGGCGAGGCGGAACCTGCCCTCAGACGTTGGGCGAGGCGGAGCCAGCGCTTAGCCGTCGGGCGAGGTGGAGCCTAGTCCCCGAAGGTCGAGCGAGGCGGAACCAGTCTTCTGTCGTTCAGACAAGAAACGTAGTAGCATTCTTGTCTGATCGAAAGTATCAACGTTCGATGGTTATTGGTTCCACCTCATTAGGTACCTCGGTATTAGGTCCTCGACACTCGCTTCTGACTTCGACCCGCTTCTTCGACCGGAAGGCCTAGCCCAAGGAGGGGACAATGCTCACCTCCGACTTCGACCCGCTTCTCTGACTGAAAGTACACCAAACCTCTACTTATAGCTCTTTCTTCGATCGGCGCGGTCGGAGCCGACTGGGAACAACCGAACGGGGATGCCCGCTCGGTAAGAACCCAAGAATCAGGTAGAGCAGATAAGGCAAGTCACTCAAGTCAACCACAATACCGAGGACCTTACCCTACACACCTGTAGGATAGTACTGATAGGCCATACCAGAAGGGTGCTTTCCAATTGTTCAGACATGTTAGAACACGAATAGTGTTGCGAGCGCCGACATTTATCCTACAGTATGGTAGGCGTCAACATTTGTCATACCAGAAGAACATGATGGAGTCTGGCACATGCATCTGGACGTCAACAGTATTGTGGGCGCCGACAAACTATCTTATACCCAACGGCGTGGGCAACAAGACTAGGTAGCACACACACTCTCTTTCTCTCAATCTCTCTCTCACTTGTAAGGCCATCCCCTTCATCTATAAAAGGGGATGCACCCTCTCCCAATAGGAGAGAAAAAAAACAAACGAACAACAGACGGATCATTCCGACTCACTCTCTGCTAGCTTTAGACATTTTAAAGCTACACAGAGCATACGTTCCAACACTTAACGCACGTAGGAACTCCCGTCACTCTTAGCTCTTCAGTCCAGAGTACAACCGGACCTCTGACACCCCCATCTTATTCCCACTCGTTTGTAACCCCACAGCAAACTTCGAGCACCTGGGCTCAAGAATAAAGTCATTGACCAACTCAAACTAGACGTAGGGCACGTTGCCTGAACCAGTATAAACCCTGTGTCATTGAGTGCTAGGCCACATCCGATCACAATGTATGGCAAAACGACAAATATTTACTTGTTGGTCACTTTTCGCACCGACAGTTGGCACCGTCCTTGGGGAGAACGTCATATGCTCACGCTTTTGGTCATTGGATGGCCCACCTTTCCGCCATCTTCGGCATGGCGGGCTCAAGCGATATGACTCGCTTTGGCTCGCTAGAGTTACCCATGCTCCCACCTATTGGGATGTGGGTTCCTCCCATCTTCGAGCCATCCCAGACCTTTCTCTTCAGAAGCCTAGACTTCATCGCCGACTGACTTGGCATGCTTCGCCTTCATGAGGAGGCACTTGTCCCGGCACCCGTCGGAGGAGGAGCGCCCTTCGTCGGCTTTGGGCCACCCGGCGACCCCAACGATGAGACGCTTGCGCTTCGCTCCGAGCCCACGCTGGGCTCAAACCCCACTATGAGTAACGTATATATTGTTCTTTACTCGCTATTTAATATCTTCCGCCAACTCTCCGGAGGGACCCCGTTGTCCTCACTGCGACCGCCATGTGACCGGTTCTCCTACGGCCTCATGTCCCCCGCGGACACGGATGCACGGGGGCTCCGAAAGATGCTGATGTCGCCCCTTCTCACATCCGAATTTGTGGGGATGGCGGGCTACGCTTGTGGCAGAACCTCTTAAATTATAGGGCCCACATGCACCTGCCACTATCCAACGACCTTTGACATCTATGCATATGTTCTCGGTAACTTAAGAAGACTGTCGGGTGTCCTCGGGGAAACCCGAATCATCCACGATTTCCAAGCAGGATCACATTACAGAGTCATTGCAGTATTACAACATTTATTCAAATATCTACATCAGAGAAAAATAGCGAAAGTCTTACAATAACTTAGTTTACAAAACAGTAGTTTCAAACTTTACAACTAAGTTCGATAATTAATAAAAAACGACGTAGTGGAGTGGCATTATAACATAATACAAAACACACAAATAAACTGCCCTACCCAAGGGCCACACATTTACTTATCATCATCGGATCGAACAACCGTCATGCAACACAGCCCAAAACAGACCTGCTCATGAGGCTCACCTGCAACAAGGGTCAACGAACCCTGAGTACAAAAGTACTCAACAAGACTTAACCAAAAATAAAAACTGATAGAACTCAGGAATGCAGGCTCAGGGATTCAAGGTATGGCTTTAGCAATAATCAAAGTTCTTTTGCGTAAAAGCTCTTTAACAAAATTCTTTATATCAACATTTAAAACTTCATAAAGATCATATACAAAGCTGACATGATCCGTATAGAGATCATGAAACTTCATAACCAACACCTTCACAAACTATCCTCAAGTTCTAGTTATTTAACTACGATGATGAACAGAGAAGTGAGTCTCCATAACCGAGGAGCAACGATGATTCGAACCGATTAAACCCAGCTGGGGATTCTAGACCACACGACATATGCAGGTCCCTGACTTACATATATCAACCTACCCTCGGATCCTCTAAAACAAGAACGGGTCCGCGCCACCCGAGAATACAGTACTCCACCAATCCAGCCCATTGCCACGTGGGTACACGCTATTCCTGCCATCTCTCCACTCCTAGTGCGCGAGTATCCATTCTCGTGATAGAATAGCCAAGTTAAGGCTTACCGGAGTATGTGGTTAGTACTACAAAGTCTCACCTCATGCGGTTCAACAACGGTACGGGCCTTAATTGACACAGGCAAAAAGAACCCGCTCACAAGACCTCCATGTCTTGTGGCTCCCCTACACCGAGTTTGCCTGGTCTAGATTTATTACTCCACTTGCTCATATCTCATGATAACATAAATAACCAAGCGTAACCAAAGATCCATTTAAAATCTCACAGGTGACAGGTAATCACCCGACTTTTATCGGTCTAAGCATGGCTAAGCATAACTAGACATTTATAAAGTAAAACTGGTAACAAGGTAGATATGGAAAAACAAGGTTGGTAATGCACCAATTAGGTTTTCACTTAACTCCTAATCACTTAATGCAGTACTTGAAAGCAAAAGCGATATAAATTTGTAAAACACAAGGTAGGTTTAAATGCATCCGGGGCTTGCCTGGAATCCAACACTAGATCAGTTCAGTTGGCTTGCACCGTCTTGGTGACATCTCCGGTCCTAGCACATGTTCATATCTTTCATGTGGTTCATCTAGCGTACCTAAATGAGATACAAGATGCATGTATATGAATGTGATGAATGATAACACAAGATGCATCACATAAGCATTCAAGACAAACACAAGATTATGCAAGACATAGACACCAATAGCTATTTAACTAACATCACACAACTAACTATAGAGAGCAAGCACATCAAGCATGACACAAGTTTAACACGGTCACAAGTATCATAACTTGACCATCAACAAGGGCATAAGCCACACTTAGCAACACATGGAGTAAACAACCACAACTAGCATATGTCTATTTCTGGACTGGAAACAACAGCTTTATGTTTGGATCATAACTAGAGTTATACAAATCCAATAGCCATGCAATAAGACATTCTGGAAAGCTTATGAAATTTTCTACAACTCATCTTTAATCATCTTAGCATGATTCTCAAGTTAACTAAGTCAAATATACCCATTTACAGAAACTGGTCCACAATTGATAGAGAGCAGCCATTTCTGAAACCCAACTTTAAACAGGCATAACTCACAAAACCACAAGGCCAAATACCACCAATTTTAACAGCAGCTAGATACATGAATTATCTACAACTTTGTTATTAACAAAGTTCCCGGAAAACATCATTATCATGATGTAATCCAAACCGTTCCAAAAACTATCCCGAAACAACAATTGCAAGAAATAATTATTAACTCATGTTTCAAACATGTATTTGGGCAAAACCATTGCCACCAACATGTTCCATATATCAAATGAACACCATAAAACATAGTGTCCACCACCAAATAAATTCTTTCAATACATTTCTTAATTTATCTGAATAATAAGTAGGATTAAAGAACATATAACAAAAGTGCACAATAAAATCTACAAAATTTACAGTAGCTTTCACATACTATCAATAGACTACTATACAAATTTCAGGCCATTTGAACATGTATAGCAACCTCTATGGAAAAATACCAAATGCTCATGCAAGAAATCATGTCAGAGCAAGATAAACCAATAACTCACTAATACAACAACTAATGACCATGAAATTTTTATCACATATCAAACATCACATGAGTAGCATGCCATAAAAATTTCACTTCATTTGGAGCCATACATATGTAGTTATGAAAAAGGACAAATACAACTAGCATTAAAACCCTAACTGCACAAATCTATTTTTACAGCTAAAACTTTAAAGTAAAACATGACATATTATAGATCTATTGCATAGGAAATTTCACAAGGATTCCAAAAAGTCCCCATTTGTTATTTTACGATTTTTCTATGGTTTTGTACGAATTATCAAAGTTCAACAAATTTCAAAGCAAACAGGTCCAAAAGGCACTATTCACATGAGTCTGCGGTTCACAGAAAAACCCCTCTCGATTCCTGAATTCGAAGCCGAAGTCCCTGATCGCGATTTCAAGAACAGAGGACGCCGGAGACGGTCAATTTTTGGCCAGTGAAGACTCGCCGGTGGCAATTGGAGGGGTGGTCGAGCGACGAGGTGGCGAGGCGAGCCTAAGGATGGCCGTAGCTCGGCCAGTCGCGGCCCGTGATGGCCTGGCCACGCTAGCCCGCCACTCGGTGGCGGAGTGGCACGGCGGTAGGGCGCCTCGACGGCGAAGCGAGGACGGAGTGGGGTTGCAGAGGTATAGCCTAGTCTAGGGAGGCTGGTGGCTGTGGTTTCTAGGCACAAGGAGGCACGGAGGCATGGGAGCTAGTGGCGGCCGTGGAAACTAGCACGGCGGCCATGGTGGCTGGTCACGGCGTGAACGGCGGGCGCGGCCGTTCCAGGTGAGGCGAGACGCTCAGGCGATGCGCAAGGGAGAGGCGAAGCTGTGGCAAGCTTGGTTGGGACCGGGAACACTCAACGGCGACGACACGAGCTCGCTGGAGTTGGGCGGTGGCGACGGGAAAAGCAGAGGAAGAAAGCGGAGGAGAACAGCGACGTCGGAGGCTTTATAATGCGGCCAGGAAGAACGAAGACACGCAGGAGCTTTCTCCACGCCAGCGCGGAGCCGAAGGTGACCACGGCGACGACCAGAACGCAATAGAAGCTCGTCGTCGGTGAGGTGGCTTCCATGGTCACTGTTCACCAAATTTACAGAATTGCCACTCGCTTTAAAACCCAAATTACTTCCAAATTTATGTGGCAACTCAAAAATCTCCAAAAATAAAAGTTGTTCCAAATTTAAAGTTCTACAACTTTTCTTTTATAACCATACCCAAATTCGGTCTACATTTTGAAATGCAAGTTTGAATTCAAAAAGGGGACATTTTGAGAATTTACGCCTTTTCAAATTACTTCAAATTTTATAAAACAACTTTGAAAACTCCAAAAACCAACTTTGTACACCTTGACAATCTCTACACTTTTGCTTTTAGGCTCAACCCCAAAATGTGCTTAGATTTTGAATTAAGTTTTCCAGGGTAAAACTAATTACTGAAAATTGGGGTTTTCGGAAATCCAAATCAATACAAAGCTTTGAACTTGATTCAAAAACACGACATCTCTTTGATTCTAATGTAAAGTATCAATTTAGCACTTCAAACTTTATTAAGAAAATATTTTTAATTGTTTAGGAGATTTTCACACCAAAAATTCACAAAGTTTCTTAATCACTATTATTGACATTATTTCATGTAACATATAAAACACTTCATAACAACATTTACATGCTATAAATTAAACATGAAATGCATTAATGACTTGATGCTTGATAATTATGCATAATGATGATCATGATAAAAAATTTAATTACTTTTTAACATCTGGGATGTTACAACGCTCCCGCCTCTTTCCACGACCTCATGGATGACGAGGTCGAAAGCGACGGCTTTAGCATTGGCGATGTCGTGGCGCCTAGACACCCTCTATCCCGAGAGCGCGCTATGGCGGATGCTCCGGGATAGCAGCCGGTGGTAGCGGAGTCTCTATAGACTCACACCCCTCCTGACCCTCGTGCGGAGGCCCTCGCACATGCGCAGGAGCACGGTGAGGAGCTATGATAAAGGCAGCAGAGTCGACCGCCACCTATGCCAGCGCGCTCAGCGCAGCACACTGCGCCACACACGCGTAACCCAGCAAGCGGTGCCTGAGGTCACACCCGCCAGGTCCAGCGCAACATCATGGACAGGGGAATGATCCCCCATAGTTCACTCGGGCTGGCCAGAACATCACCGTTGCGGCGATGCTTCTACGCGGCCTTCCAGAGCCTATCGACCCCCAGGTGCAGGCGGTCCACCGGAACATCCGGGCGCTGGTGGAAACCACCGCTGTTCAATAGGCGGAGAGCTCTGTGTTGCGACACTAACTCATGGCCTCTCTCCCCACTGGAGGCATGGGGGCGCACCAGTCAAACTGCTCCATCCGCTCACCACTATAGTCATCGGGAGTAGAACAGGAGGCCACAGCTGCACCATAGCCTGACCCGGCGCCCGCTCCACAAAGACCACCTGTGCACGAACACCTCGGGCTGAACTGAGACGCTCGCAGCAGCATCAATAATTGGCGTCTAGCCCGGCGTGATGATGACGTCCATCATTGGGCGGTGAGAGAAGCCGACACGGGCCCCGACCAGACCATCGAGGGGAGCAGGGAGACACACCCCAGGCATGGTCGCCGACCGGACAACCGGAATCCTAGCCCGGATGGCCCGGGACCCTGGGCCTTTCCCCGTCGCATCCAGAGAGCGCCGTTCCCACAGCACTTCCGACCGCCTACCAACATTGCCAAATATACCGGGGAGACAAATCCCGGTATATGGCTCGAAGACTTCCGGCTCGCCTGTCGAGCCGGAGGGGTGGATGGTGACCACTTCGTCATTCAATACCTGCCCATCTGTGTAGGGGAGCATGTTCGAGCATGGCTCAAATTCCTCCCACCTGACAGCATCCGCGACTGGGCGGATCTCAAGAGGATCGTCATCGGGAATTTCTAGGGGACGTATGTTCGCCCTGGGAATTCTGGGGACCTCAAGATCTACCAGTAGGAGTCTAATGAGTCCCTATGGGATTACATCCGTAGGTTCTCAAAATGATATAACTCCCTTCCTAATATCGTTGACATGGACGTCATCAACGCGTTCCTCTCTAGGACAACCTGTGAGTCCCTGATCCACAAGCTTGGCTGTCTGAAGCCATGTACTACCTATGACCTGCTCGACGTCGCCACGAACCATGCCTCCAATGAGAAGGCGGTCGGAGTAGTCTTTTGTGGAGGCCGGGAGAAGGGCAAGGCCAAGCGCAAGGATCAAGATGAGGGCCCCTCCATGCACAGGGGCAAGAAGAACAAGAAGGATCGGTGCCGACCGGCCAACTCCGCTCTGGTCGCCGCGGCCGATCATGCGGGCAAGCAACCCCAGCAGGACCAGCCCAACCACTTCAACAAGCTCATGGAGAGCCCGTGCACCAACCACGCCTACCCCGTCAAACACCTCTACAAGGACTGCGAACTCCTCAAGAGCTTTCTGCGACAGGCCTGCGGACTGAAAGAAGGAAAGGGAAAAGAGGCAGCGGCCAAGAAAGGAGGCATGGCGGGCAAGGATGGGGACGACTTTCCCAATCCTGGGGAATGCCTCATGATCTTCGGAGGATCCGATGCCATCTACTCCAAGCGCCAGCACAAAGTGCGCTACAGAGAGGCATGCGTCGCCGAGATGGTCGTCCCCTCCTTCCTTAGCTAGTCGGAATCTCCAATCACTTTTGATCAGAGGGACCATCCTTCCCACGTCGCCAAACTAGGTCGCTACCCGCTCATCGTCGACCCCATTGTCTGCAAGAAGCGCCTCACCAAGGTGTTGATGGATGGAGGCAGCGGCCTCAACATCCTCTACGTCGACACCCTCGATGCCATGCGCATCCCACGGTCGGAGCTCCGCCCAGTGAGCTCTCCCTTCCATGGCGTGATCCCGGGAATGCAGGCATACCCACTCGGGCAGATCGACCTGCCCGTCATGTTTGGTGACTGAGCCAACTACCACTCGGAGGTCCTCACCTTCGAGGTGGTGGACTTCCCAGGGTCCTACCATGCCATCTTGGGGCGGCCATGCTACGCCAAGTTCATGGCAATCCCCAACTACACCTACCTCAAGTTGAAGATGCCAGGATCAAACGACGTCATCACTATGGGTAGCATCTTTTTGCACGCCTACACGTGCGACCGCGAGCATTACGAGCTCGCCACTACCGTCATCAACTCATCCGAGCTCCCTCGGTTCAAAGAGTCATCGACCCTAGCAGTCCTAGACTACAACAAGCCAACCTCCTCGACTGCCTTCCGCCCACTCAAGGAAACTAAGGCGGTAGGGATCGACCCCACTGATCCAACCAAGATGGTGCGGATCAGGACCTAGCTCCTGGCCAAATAGGAATGCGAGCTCGTCGACTTTCTATGTGCCAATCGTGATGTCTTCGCATGGAAACCTTCTAACATGCTAGGCATACCATGGGAGGTTGCCGAGCACACACTATGCCTCATCCTGGGCTCAAAGCCTGCCAAGCAACGCCTGCGTCACTTGGATGACGAGAGGCGTAGGGCCATAGGCGAGGAGGTCACCAAACTCCTGGTACCCGGATTCATCAAGGAGGTATACCACTCTGACTGGCTTGCCAATCCTGTTCTTGTTAAAAAGAAGACCGGGAAATGAAGAATATGCATTGATTATACCAGCCTCAACAAGGCGTGCCCAAAGGACCATGTTCCTTTGCCACGCATAGACCAGATAGTCGACTCCACCTCGGGATACGAAATCCTCTCCTTTCTGGATGCTTACTCAGGCTATCACCAGATCACGATGAAAGAGTCCGACCAGCTTGCAACCTCATTCATCACCCCGTATGGTTCGTACTGCTATATAACCATGCCTTTTAGTCTTAAGAATGCTAGCACCACCTATCAACGGTGTATGCAGCAATGCTTCGCCGATCAAATCGACCTGCTTGACCAGCCTGACCAAGTCGAGCGACCAAAACCAACAATTGCCATTTATGTTGATGACATAGTGGTCAAAATGGCTCAAGCTTATGACCTGATCACAAACTTGGCCGCAATGTTCTCAAACCTCTGAAGTTTCAACATCAAATTGAATCCCGAAAAATGTGTTTTTGGGGTTCCTAAGAGGAAGCTGCTTGGATACATCGTGTCCAAATGCGGCATCGAAGCCAACCCCGAAAAGATCATGGCCATCTCCAACATGGGCCCTATACGCAAGATCAAGGGCATACAAAGGCTCACCGGCTGCTTGGCCGCCCTGAGCCAGTTCATCTCCTGGCTAGGCGAGCGGGGGATGCCTCTCTACAAGCTTCTCAAAAAGACGGACGTGTTCGCCTGGACTGAGGAAGCACAGTAGGCTTTGGAGAGCCTCAAAGCATCGCTGTCATCGGCCCCAATCCTTGTCGCTCCTGAACGGGAAGAACCCATCCTCCTCTAAGTCGTGGCAAGCAACCACGTGGTGAGCGCCACCCAAGTCGTCGAAAGGGAGGAGCCGGGACACCACCTTAAGGTTCCAAGACCCGAGTACTTCATCGGGGAGGTACTCACTAACGCTAAGGTTCGGTACCCCCAGGTGCAGAAACTTCTGTACGCCGTGCTGATGGCGACCCAGAAGCTCCTACACTACTTCACCGACCACGAAGTCTCGGTCATCACTTCATACCCGCTGGGAGACATCGTCCGCAACCACGATGCCATGGGACGGATCTCCAAATGGGCACTCAAACTAATGGGCCATGACATTAGGTATATCCCCCACCCCGCTATTAAGTATTAGGCTCTCGCGGATTTTGTCGCCGAATGGACGGAGGTCCAGCTATCGACCCCAGATGTCACCCATGAGTACTAGACGATGTACTTCGATGGGTCTGTAATGGCGCCTGACTCGGGGGCTAGAGTGGTTCTGATCTCCCTGGATGGGAGCAGGCTCTGCTACGCGATCCACCTCCACTTTTTAGCCTCAAACAACACCACGGAATACGAGGCCCTCATTAATGGACTACGCATCGCCATCGAGCTCGGCGCTACGTGGCTCTACGTCCGCGGTGACTCGGAGTTGGTCATCGACCAAGTCATGAAGGAGTCCTGCAAAAGCTCCCTCATGGCAACATACTGTCAGGAGGTACGCAAGCTCGAGGACAAATTCTAGGGGATCGAACTACATCATGTCCCCCGAAAGGACAACGATGCCACCGACTTTCTCGCTAGATTAGCTGCCAGGTGGGTTCCATCTCCGGATGGGGTCTTCATCAACGACCTTCATGAGCCGTCTGCTCGCATCCTAGAAGGTCCAATCCAGACACACCCCAATGCCAACCTGGTGCTCGGGGCTCTGACCTCGGTGCCTTCGTGATGACACCGCCCGCCGACATTGTCGTGGTAGCACTCGATCAAGCCGACAGGCGAGCATCGCTACTCACCTACCTCCTCGAGGAGGTTCTCCCACCCGAAAGGAATGAAGCATGATGGATCGCTCGACGCACCAAGACATTCGTCATGTTCGGTACCGAACTTTACAAGCAAAGTCCATTAGGAATACTCATGAAGTGCATCCCTACCAACCAAGGGAAACAGCTCCTCCTCGAGGTCCATGTTGCAATCTACGGACATCACGTGGCCCCGAGGTTGCTGGTCGAAAAAGACTTTTGCTAAGGTTTTTACTGGCCCACCATGCTATGAGATGCAGAGGAGGCCATCCGCAGGTGTGTGGGATGTCAGTTCTATGCTCGGCAAACTCATTTGCCGGCGCAGGAGCTTCAAACCATCCCCATCACCTAGCCGTTCACGGTCTAGAGCCTCAACATGGTAGGACCCCTCAAAAAGGGCCCGGGCGGCTTCACTCACCTACTCGTAGCAGTGGACAAATTCACCAAGTGGATAGAGGTGAAGCCCATCACCAACATTCATTCGGAAGAGACGGTCAAGTTCTTCCTTGACATCATCTACCATTTCGGTGTTCCTAATTGTATCATCACTGACCATAGAACTAACTTCACCAGGAAGAAGTTCCTGGACTTCTGTGATGGATACAGCATTAGGATCGACTGGGCCTCAGTCGAACATCCACATACTAATGGTTAGGTTGAATGAGCGAATGGCATGGTCCCCCAAGGACTCAAGCCATGCATTTTCGACCAACTCAATAAGTACATCGGGCGATGGGTTGCAGAGGTCCTAGCAATCCTCTAGAGCCTGACAATGACCCCAAACCGATCCACAGGGTTCACACCCTTCTTTCTGGCCTACGGAGCTGAAGCAGTGCTGCCCTCTAACCTCGACCACGGCGCCCCAAGAGTGAAGGCCTTCGACCGCGACTAAGCCACGGAGGCTCAGCAGGACGTGGTCGACCTGCTCAAGGAGGCTCATGAGATGGCCGTCATCTGCTTCGCTCGCTACCAGCAAACTCTCCGTAGGTACCATAAAAGGAAAATCAAATGGAGGATCCTCAAGGACAGAGACCTCGTACTCTTAAGAACCCAATCAACCAAGGAGAAACATAAACTCTCTCCCCCATGGGAAGGTCCCTATACGGTGACCGAGGTGATCTGACCGGGCGCCTACCGACTAAAGGACGACAACGGCAATGTTCTCACCAACACTTGGAACATCGAATAGTTATGTCGTTTCTTCCCCTAAAAATTTGGTCTTACCGCTTTCTTTCATTCAACGTTCGCTCCTACAAGCACCTCGGCCTGAACACTCTCGGCTCAGGTTCCTCGGGGGCTCCACGAGGGTGCGATACCACCTCTCTTTTTTACTATCATATAGTAAATACTTTTTTACCCGAACGAAAGGGTAGTCCGTTCCTTTAATTACCCAATGTATCTTTGTTCTAAACTCCCGACCGACCGCACCCTGCGATGACCTACGGTTACCAGCAGCTGAGCCTCGCAAGCCACGCCCGGGTTCTTAAGGTTGCATCCTACGGGTCAAACGGACAGGTGCGAAAAAGAAAGGATAAAAAACAGAGCTATGCTAGGGAAAAACAAAGAACGGATGGGACAAGCTTCCCCTTATGAAGTGATTCCATCACAAAACAAAATTGATGTATTCTTGAATACAAACTGTTCGCACGGGGGCTTCCCCATGAACCTATCCTTTACATATGCTGATTACTTCTACTCTAAATTCTACTGTGGACGCCCAGCGGCATTTGCTGACGCTGCGACCGACGAAGATAAGGGCTGCTCGCTCTCCGATGGGGCAACGTTTGGTTCAGTCGGAGGCGGGACGACACTCGCTTCCGACCCAGCCTCCACTCCATCCACAGGCTGGATGATGTCTTCTTGACGCACACCTTCAACCATGCTCGCATGGTGAGCCTCCATCACCCACTACGTGGAGACTTGCTTGGCAACCATCTGCGTGCATGGCACCAAGCTCTCCCTGAGCATGTGGATGGCGTCCACGCTCCAGCCATCGGCGTACCCTCTGTAGATGGCGGCGAAGTCTAGGTCCAGGTGGTGCATTGCCACTGAGGTCAGCACCCACGATGTCTCGTAGAACATCTCGTCAGAGATCTACGCCCGAACCTCATTTGGGACCTCCGCCAGCTAGATGGCGGGCATGCTGGTGCTCGGTGCTGACCCGAACACCTCCAAAACAATGACCTGGATGACATTGCGGATCTGGTCGAGCTCCCCCTCGAGAGCATGTCGCTCTTCAAGGGACTTAGCTAGGGCCTTCGCGCTCTAACCGATCGCCGCCTTGGCTGTCTCCAGCTCCCGCTCCAGCGATCCAATCCTTCCGCCCAGTTCTGGAAGAAGGACGACAAGCTCAGAAGCAAAGCAAAGGAAAAACCAAGGCATCAACCAAAGGCGCAATAGGTATGTACCGAGGTGGGTGTTCTTGTGGATGGAGAGTCCTTCCTCCTACCGGGTCACCTTCTTGAGCAGCTGAGCGTTTGACTCCTCCGACCCAAGCACTTGCCCCCCAGAGCGCGAGCACTTCCCAATCGACCTCCAACCGGGCCTTCCGCTCTGTCTCTAGGTTCTCTAAGGACTTCTAGAGCATCGTCTCGGTGTCCGTTAGGTGGACCTTCGCCGTCGTGAGTCCTCGCTCGGCAGCGGTGGCTCATTCCGCCACGAGCAGCTCCGTCGCCTGTGCTCCCATCGCCTCAGCCACCCGGTCTTGGGACTCACGGTGGGCGGACTCCAGCTGGCACTCGAGCTCATCGACCTGTCATGACATCATGGCTTCCCGCTCCATCCGACCGTGCTCCTCCCAAAGGAAACAGGACTTGCGGATCGACTTCGCCTCAAACTCCTATAAAGCAAGTAGCAAGCACCATGACACAACCAGCGGAAGACCAAGGAGTTGAGGACAAATGCTAAAAGCATAGAAAGCTTACCTCGGTGATGCATGGTATGTCGACTGAGATCGCCTAATGGATGAGCTCAATCCACTCCAAGGCCTCCCTGAGCTTCTCCTTGGTTTGGGCAAGATCAGACTCCATCGATAGCCCTCTCTCCTCCAGGAAGTGCCAGAGCACCACCTCCTCGTTGTCACACAGGACGAACTGAGCCTTCCTTGGGTCACCAGGGCAGGGCCACACTAGCTCGTGGGTCACCCTGAACCCGCTAGAAGATCCAGCCGCTGTAACATCGTGCGACGACCGGACCACCGCCAGCTCCTACGATGGCGGGATGGCTGGTGGCTCCAACCTAGCGCCTGCCTCGCCAGAGCAAGGGATCTCCACTATCTCAACCCCGTGGCCTGTCGGTGGATGTTCTTCCTTTGGCCTGGCCGTGTTGCCTCTTGACATCTCTAGCCCCGTGTGTCCCTCCGCCGGGCGAGGCAGGGAGCCCGGTCTCCCTCCTCTCTTCTGCCATAGATGGTGTGAGGGGATCGCAAGGGTTACCTCCAACCCAGCCTCCACCGTCACCACGGGGATCGTCGCCATCACCGCCGTTGCCGCTACCACCATACTAGCGACCGGCCGGGAGGGCTCAACCCCCAGAAGGGAAGGATGCACCGCCGCCAGCCAGCTTTCCCTGCCGCTCATCACAACTCGCTGCAGGATGGGTCTCCACTCCTCCCGCACAGGAGGCAGGGCGATGCTCAATCCCATCAATCCCTGGCCGCTGTAAAAAAAGTACAGGTTAGTCGTGCTCAAAAACTCAACTATGAGATAAAAAAGGGACACTGATGCATACCTGGATGAAAGCGGCAGGGCCTTGAAAACCCGACCAGCTGGCAACGAGCCCACCGGACGAGGACCGCTCACGGGTCGTGACCTATGGCCCCTCACATCGACCAAGGGGGGAGTCGACCCAGCTGGTTCCTGATTGGCCCATGAGTCACCGTGACCACCAGCTCGTGGCACACCCACCGGGGCAGCTGACGGGGAATCTCCCCGTTGTGGCTCGCATGCACGCGCCAACCCCAAAGATGCAGGGGTACGGGCACACTCGTCTGACCGGCTAGCGTGCCCCACCATGCTCGAAGTAGGGGGACGACGCCAATGATGCCTCCGAAGGGCCTGGCGAATGCACCCGCTTCACCTCTCTCTCGCCGGCGGTGTTCGAGCTCGCGGCACGCTTCCTTGATGCGGGAACATCGCCACGCCTCTCCGTATTCCGCCCACCACCGGTGGACGCGACCACAGGCACACGACGCTCCACCGAGGTCGCAACGATGCCCCGGTCTCTATCGTCCTCGGAGGTTCTCGCATTGCCACCCATCTCCGTGGGCTCCTCCGACTCGAGCTCCGCCTCCACGTCGCTCCAGTTTTCGCTGGCCCGCACCCGCTGGGCAATCTCCTTCTCCTTTTCGTGCCTCCTTTGAGGCTTCTCAGCTCCCTTCTTCTTCTTGGCATTTGCCAACTCCTTCAGGGCAGCTTGCCGAGCTACGCCCTCCGGCCCCCTCGGAAGATGCGGCCAGGATTTGTAACCGACAAGTCCCTACGAAATGGACGACTCGAAGTCAAAATACAGGAAAGCAAAAGAGAAAAGGACACAGAATAAGGAGAGGGGAGCATACCAGAGTGGACAGCTTCGTGGCTTGGAGGGGTCCGAGCTTTCCTTCGAGGGACTCTTGGGCCCTCAGTTGCAGCACCTGGTCGAGTTGACTCCAGACCTTGTCCTTCGCCAACTCCTCCGGCGACACGCGATTGGGATCTGTTGGGCCCAAGTAGTTCCACATCGGCTGCCTCATCTTCGCTAGTGGGGTGACTC